>JANHGL010019653.1:37536-52059 GCA_024611195.1 Ceyx melanurus
CCCCGCGGTGATGTTTCCTTTCGACACAGTAGTGAGATTTCGCATTCCCCACCCCCCGGCGCCTCATCCCGTCTCGTGTAAGAATTTTGTTACTAGAAGTGACCTAAGAGTGAATGAAACACTTCTGTATGCTAAGACTGGATGCATATTCCTTCACTGTCACCAGTTAAAAAGAGGTGCAAAATGAACTAAAGAAACAGCAAAACCCCTTGAAGCATTAGAGGCATATAACTGATGACTGTATTTTTTTCCAGAAAAAAAAAAATCACTGAAATGTTCTGGACTGAATGCTCAAAAACTGCCTCTTGTGTTCAAAATCTAAAGTCATACACAAAATAAAGAAAAGAGAGTTTGATACATGTATCTGACAATGTGTTTATGAGAATATTCAGCAGTGCTTAAACAGTTGCACAAAATGTTCTGACCAAATACACGGTATAAAACCTGGCTGAAATTATTGCCTAGAGTCTGATAAAAACTCATTTCAGGATTTTTTTTAAATAAATTAATATTAAATATTTATTAATATTAACATATTTTGTTAATAGTTTTTCAGACCTGTAGCTTTTGTTTCAGTGATCAAGCTGCCCTGAGTAACTCCCGTGCAGAACTTAATATTTAATATATAATCACTAAAGAAATCTAGAAAATAGAAGTATCATTACTTTCCTTATTGGCTTTCTCTTCACTGTGTGGTGTCTACTGTCATCTCTTCCACATACCTTGCAGAAGAGGAAAACTTAGCTGGCTGCCACCTCATCCTCTATTACATGTCACAATAAATGACATTATGGCAACAGCCACCCCTCTTAGTGTGCTGGGATCCTTCATGCTGGTGGAATCCCAAGGGAGATGTGGAGGTGTCTGCATGAAGACTCCAAGATAATCACCAAATGGAACAATGGAAGGACCATGAGCTCCCTAAGACACAGGTAGACTCCAGACACTGCTCAGGATGCTTCTGTTTGATAGAGAAGGTTTTGTTTCTCTCAACAGGACACGGTGGTGGCTCTGCAAGCCTTGAGTGTATTTGCAGCTCTCACTACTGCAAGTAAAACAGAAATGGATGTGACAGTGACAGCACCTTCTCTGAATACACCAGAAACATTTTCCATTGATACTCAAAACCGTTTTCTGCTTCAGACCAAGGAGGTACTGTAGAAAGTGAGGAATGCTTTTGCAAAGTCTGCTGGCTGAAAGTACTTTGAAAATACTGGTTTACTCCTCTTTGTTTCAGATTGCTCCTGCACAACCAATGGCACTAACAGTGGCAGCAGAGGGAACAGGATTTGCTGTCTTTCAGGTACACAATGCAGTTGCAATTATTCTTGCTAAAGATAATGTTCTATAAAAGGAACATATTTTGGAATCTTTGTAAAATAGGTTAATAAGAACAATCTTCTGAATTGTCTTAAATCAATACCAAAGCATTTTAATAATTGAAGAATGCTGTGCACCAAATACTATGTGAATGGACATACTCCTGTGATTGTTTATGTCTGATGGCCTGACCTTTTGAGTATTGCTGGATGATTAAGAGGTTTGGGACACTTCCACAGTAAAGAGCCATAACAAAGCAGCCATGTCCTCCTGTGAAATACACTGAGCCTTTGCAAGATAAAGGACTTCAGTGATGCATTGGCAGGCACAAAAGTCAGAGTGAAAAAAACATGTGGGCCAGGCAGAAATGCCTCATTAAGAATCTGTGGTAAACCATTGTTGCCTTAAGAGTGGGAGTGAGATATCTGTCTGCCAGAGCCCAGAGGCTTCACTGAGCAGTTTTGCAAAGTCGAAAGGGACAACTGGGAATTCTGTCCCAGAGCCCATCTGAGGGGTTGTGCTGGGACAGCTTAGGAGTTACACCCAAGAGGTTTGACTTACTAAAGCAACAGGGAGGTTTGGAATTGTGATTGGTAAAGACACCAGCTGCAGAGGGATAATAGAGTTCAAGTTGCTAATTCCTGGGTAACACTTGAGACAGCTGGAGGTGCAGCCTCAGTTACAGAGCTGGGAGGCAATGGAAATAAAAGGGGTACTGGGTATGGAAGGTGCTGCTCTTACCAAGAAGCTGTCCCTGTCTTGGGTAGAGGAAGAGGAGCTCAACCTACTGACTGTCTCTGATAGATTTTTCAGTATTCTCCTTACCCACCCTCCTCCTCTGTGCTCCCAAGACACGTCTTCCCTGTGTGGTTTTTATGTACTGATTCTGTCTCTTCCTGTCTTCTATACAGTGTTCAGCATGATTTGAGTGGAGAGTAACATAGTCTCGCATGTTTAGTATGTCAGGCTCATTGCCATACTTAGGAGTCACTAATGGATCTCTCTTTCCTGCTGTCCTGTCCATGAGAGTGTCTTAGAACCACTCAGGTGAAAGAGAAGACCTTTGAAAAGCTGGGGATAATACAGAAATACTAGTCTCATCATGAAAGACTCATTTGATTTGAAGTGTACAGAGATAAACTCATAATTGCTAAGTGCTATCAACAAAGCTGTTGAAGGGTCTAGAGCACAAGTCATATAAGGAATGGATCAAATAACTGGGGTGGTTTAGCCTGAAGAAAAGGAGCCTCAAAGGTGGTGACCATATCACTCTCCAAAATGACCTGCAAGGAGGTTGTAGTGAGGTGGTGGTTGGTGTGTTCTCCCAAGTAACAAGCAATAGGACAAGATGAAATGGCCTCAAGTTGTGCCAGGGAAGGTTACAACTGGGCATTAGGAAAAATGCAGTGAAGAGCATACTGCCCATGAATGTATCACCATTCCTGGAGGTATTTAAATGGTGTGTAGATTGTGGTGCTTAGGGACATGGTTTAGTGGTGAGCAATGCTGGGTTAACATTCAGACTCCATGATCTTAAAGGTTTTTTTCCAAGTGAAATGATTCTATTATTCTATGATTCTATTGCAAAACCAGAGTTTTACTAGATTCCTTCTGGTACTTGGGAAAATTAAACTTAGGATACCTTTAATTGTCTCAAAGGTTTATGCCACATCAGATTCCATCTCAGGTTCCTTCCAACCAAAAAAGCATGGTGATGGTTGGTAAATATACTTTTGGATAAAAGGAGTTTTCACAGCTGCCTATCAGCAGCTGAAGATGCACCTTGTTCATTCAGTACCAGTCTGCAGAACCCACAGTGCACCAAACCATGACCCTTATTTGTTCATTCCCAGAAGTGCAAATGAAGTTGAAAACTTTCATAGGATAACTTGGATCAGAGCTGCAGGCCAAGCTAGGAATGAACATCTCAGCAGGACTGTGTTCTGTGGTTTCAGGGTGTGTGTGAGTGCATGTGGAATGTAACAGAGTGGGACTCCAGAACAGTTAAGACTACTTAACCTTAATAACTGTTGAGAAATCCTCCCTGATAGTGAGTCAACAAGTTTGTCAGGGGAACTGATCAAGAACTTTTCAACAAACTGTTTCTTGCTGGAAGACACTGATTTCTTCAAATGAATGCTTTTGATTTATTAGTTTTTTTATTGTTTCTTTTGTGGAAGCACTTTGCTTCCAATTACATTTTTTGCCAGCAGGAAAATTTCACATCCAAACCAGTGTGTCTGCTGGAGATTCAGCAGAAGTCTTCCACCTAGAAGAGCCACTAATTGTCTCCATGGTTAGAGGGCTTCTTGGGTGTATATAGCACCATGGTTTCAGTTTGTGATTAGTTGTATGAACATGCAAATGTACTCCCAAATAACTGGTGTTCAGTAAACAATGCCAGATTATCATCTTCTACATTTAGGGGCTGTGTTGTTGCCTTTTTCTCCTGCAGCTTTGAGTCAAAAGATGCTGTGACCTGATTCAAAATGTCATTCTCAGTGCACTGGAGTCACTTCTGCAAAACCTTTGCTTCTCTGGGATCAGTTCTGTCCTTCTCCTTCCTTTGGCAGATCTAGTAGTCTGAAAGAAAGAACACTGATGCCATTTGAATGACATTTCTCTTTTTCCCAGACACAAGCTAGATCTGGGTTGCATTTAATAAATCACCTAGCAGATGACATTGTGATCACATTTCTTGAGCTGGGTTTCACTGTCATAGCTCTGCCAAATTACAGTGGTAAGATTCACTGGTCTGGGATTTGGCTTTCTGGCCAGAGGTAGCATGTCAAAACAGTAATTCATTTAAATATCACAAAACACAAGATTCAGTCCTTTAATGGAGAAGGCTGCTTTTCCCAACAGAATGGATTCTTAGAAAAAAAAAAAAGTTGTTTTGGTGGGGTTTTTTTGTGTGTGTCAAATCTCACTGCCCGTATGTGCAAATTGGCAGTACATTCACTCTTGACCCTGCAGGATCTCATAAAATCTATTTATTATGGGTAGTGTGATTGAAAAGCAGACATTTACTTGTAACATTTTGGTCCTGCTGTCAACAAAGTCTCCTAGCTCATTCCTTCATTATGTGGGCATATATTGTAGATGACCTAAGACACTGACCATGCAAGAGGAAAGAAAGGATGATTGTAGATTCTAGAGAAGTTGAAGAAGCAATCTTCCCTAGGTTACCTGCTGAAATTCTTGTTAGAAACATCTCTCTGCTGTCTGGAACCACTGTGAACTGGGTTTGGATGATGCCTCAAAAATGTGGCATGCCCCTTGGCTTCTGGAAAGAAGAATGCCCCTGAAATCCATGGCTAGAAATAAGGGGAGGGTGGGTAAGCTCAAGGAGAATGGATATGGGCAAAGTGGATAGGTGAACAAGATCTCCTTGTTCTATAGAGAAGGGGTGAGGAAAAAAACTGAGAATCACCTGTTACTTTCTACTCAAAGGCACTAATTTTTTTTCCACTTGGTGCATTTTTCCCTTGGAAAATGAGTGTTATTCAGTGTGATGGTACTGGAAAAGGTTCACTGGGAAATGTGCACATACATCTCTATCACATTCTGAGTGGGTACTAAGTAGACAAAAAGGAACAGAAAAAAAACAGAGATTATTTCACTGAATTCATGCCCTCAATCAAGAACATTTGTGCTGCTAGTTGAAGAACAAAAAAATGATAGGGAAAGAGATGTTGGTCAGGATATTATAAATGAGTAATGATTCTTGAAATGTGGTGCAGTTGATTGGGTCAGATACTGTTACAAGCACCTCATGCAGAAGATGAGCTTTTGGTTTTCTCTTCTTGGGCCTCTCACTAGGATTGGTTGGAGTATGGCAAGATGAGACCACTTCTTCCTTTAGCTTTGGCAGATGCTTCTTAAGAAGAAATGCAGTTGCTCATTTTGTTGATGAAATGCTAGTTTCTATCATCATAGTGTATAAAGGAGACTTAAACTCTTTGTTGTAAAAAAAAAAGCTTTTTCCTTCATTGTCATGAGAAATCAGGAAAGGAAAGTCAGCCCATAACAGCAATAAGTTATTCCATGAAAATGCTAGCAGCTTGACCTATTCTGTATGTGGTTTCAGACATCCTGCATTGGCAGTAAATTCCCATTCATTAGCTTTCTCTGGCAAAACTTAAATCAGCTTTGTTTCTGTGATGACAGCTCACTGAGGTACTGCCAGCTTGTCTTCACCAAACTTTCTGTATGCCTTTAACTGGCAGGCTTTCTAGATTGGCTCCATCCTTGGTACTGCCTTCTCCTGTGGGCAGTCCTGCAGGATAAATCTTCACTGCTGCACTGTGCTTGTCCTGAGAGCCTGCACAGAATTGGCTCTTTACTCACACTACATCCAGCAAGGCAATGGGAATCGTGTGCAGACTGAAAGAGCATCATTTTTGCATCAAAAAGTGAGAGACATAGCAGCAAAAATCAAGATTAAAGACTCCTCTGTACAGAGTTTATAACCTATAACTATTTGCTAACCTGCAACTTGGACTGCCCTCTGTCATACCTTTAAATCTGAACAGACAGTTTTCCATTCACTGCCAGAAGCTGTTGTAAAGTGACTGAATTTCCAGAAGCACTCTTCATTCCCTGTTCCTTAGCTAAGAAAAGTGCATGTTGAGGTCTTGAAGAGAAGTTGAGAAACTTTCTGATTGCTTTTCTACCAATATCAAAGAAGTTTCCCCCCCCACCCTGCCACCCTGCCATATGTTTTATCTTGATAACCAAGGGAACAGATATTAGTGGATGCAAACTGACTGTTCTATTGTAGGTGAAAATCACTACTTGGCCAAATAATATCAAATGTTCTTTGATAACAAATATTTTCATATTTTTTTCTATTTGATTTTGTCATTCTAGAGTTTTGAAAGTTCAGCTTTCTGATTCATCACACTGTGATGCTGACTTAGCAGCTCATTCTCTTGTCCTCTGTCAGAGGTGGTGTCCCATTTGCATATTGAATATGTATATTTGTATGTTGTATAATATATACATATTGTATATTTATTCCTTGCATAAGGAATTCTGCAGTTGCCATCAACATCTCATTGGGTGTTTAATTGGTCTGAAGCACCTTAGAATGTTTTCTCAAAGTTAAATTTCATTTTTTTGCAGTCTTTTCTTTGGTATAACTACACAAGTATGCTGGAGTAGATGTTCTGGGACAACTGATATTGTTCATTATCTTGTATCCCATAGTGGCCAGTAGAGAAAGGATGACCATTGAAGGCTGCTAGAACAGGGCAAGCATGAAATGAGATCTCTCTGGTATACCCTCTTGCCCTTCAATTTTCAACCCAAGGCCTTCCCAATCCACAGATCATCTTCGTATGTTCTCTCTGGCTTGGTTGATATTTTCTTAATAGATCTTTTTCTTCCTTAAATATGTAACTTTTAAAATATTTTTCACCTTGTAATAACCACAACTTCTTGAAGCAAGTAGTTCTGCAGCTAATGGTGCATTGTATGAAGTACTACTTCCTCCTCTTGACTCTGGTCTATGTTGGGTCAAAACAAAGCTCATTCCAGCCTAGTATTCCACAACAGCTAGAGGTGGATGCTCAGGAGAGACTATAAGAAGATAAGTATATGTCATATATTACCTGTCTTCCACCTCTTATTATTCAAGACTTTCAGTTGGAGTTAGTTTCTGCAGGCTTTGAAAATTTTTTTTTTCCATGAAATTGTCTATTTTGCCCTTGACCACTTTTAGAGTTTAGTATCTGCAGCATCCACAAGGAATTCCACAATTTAATCTTGCCTTGCATGAAAAACTGTTTCCTATTAATCTTTCCTATTAGTGGAAGTCATTATTCTGTATGCCTGCCCTGTGTCCCCCTTCCAGCTTGCCTGCTTATGGCTGAAAAACACACCATTCTCCATCTGTTCTAAGACTATAAATGCTGTGATGTGACTGAAGACAAACTCTGTCCACACACTATGTAGTTTCTTTTGCTCTGGTTTCAGATGCATCCTATCTTCTTTAACCCAGTGGGTGTTGGTCTCTGAAGTTTGCCTTTATTCACCCCAGTTCATGGACCATAAGACATAAACCAGCAGACAGAAACTAGGGACAAAATTGCTGTTGTCCTAGAGCTCCCCTGTGTTTGCCACAGTTGTGTCCTGCTCAGTGCATTGGTTCTGCTGCATTACAAGGTGTTAAAAAGAGATATTTCATTGAGAATTCCTATGAATCTGATGTATGCAATTGCCCATATACAAGGCCATGTGTCCTGTCTTATGAGTGCTCTTCTGGTGTTATGCTGTTTTATCCACATAGACTTTCTTTATATATCATCTAATGTCTCTGCTTGCAACCCACAGCTCAATGTTATTTACAACACAAAACACACTGATCAGAGGCTCAGAGCCATCCAAAAACCAGAAGCCTTTGACTTGAATGTTGATGTAAAGGATGACAAAGATGATAAAAACCATTTGACCTTGAATGTGTGTACAAGGTAGGTAATTTAACTGGATCACCTCATATACCTGTTTGTCTATATAACTTTAAAGTTAGTGAAAATGAACTACAGAATCTTTTGTGGGGTTTGTTTGTTTGTTTGGGTTTTTTTGTATGGATTTGCTAATATATGGGATATAAATGTAAGAGTAAAGAGAATAATTACTTTGTAAGTCAGTAAATAGTGATACACCTTATGTGCAAAATTGTTGCTGGACAGGTGATATTTTTCTACTGGTATGCATAAAAGATGGTGCTATCTTAATATATGGAAGAATTTGTGTGAAATAATACAAAACTTGAGACTTCTTTGGTTCAAATGCTTCTTAGCTATGTGGAGAACTGTGGACAGACTTGTAAATTGAACCAGTGTCTTCCACATTCTAAGTTCCAGTAGCAGACTGTGACAACTGGCCATTGCTGTTACTTTCATGAACAGAATGCTTTTGGTTTCTTTACTTTTTGTAAAGACAGAAGGAAAGTCTGAAGTAATGAAATAGAAGTAATAGTTTTTTTGGTCATGTTAGTTATGAATTTGGTAATGTAATATAAGTTAAACATAATTCTAGAGTTGAAAGAGGTGGTGAGTTTTCCAACCAGGATAATTCTGTTCTTTCTGTTGAATAAGAGAGGGGTGGTTTGCATCTGGGATCATCTTTCTTAGATCTTTTCTAAGAACTGAGCTGAGACTACTGAAGTATTCTCTCAGAGACCACAGAACAGCCAGGAGATATTACCTGAATAGAATCTAAAAATTAGATGAGAACAGGTGACATTGAACAGTCATACTGATTATTCCCAGGTCAGCCAGTCATTCAACTAAGTTGCTTTTCTGATTGCTCTGCTGCCTCAGAAAAAGTGTTTATACATGTATTTAAAATAAATATATTATAATTATATATAAGTATATATAAATATATGAACATGCTTGTTCTCTGGCAGTTTCTTTGTATTCACTTATTACCATAAAGAGCACTCCATATTTCACAAGGAAACCCTATAGGAAATTATATATTTGTGCTTTTTATCTTTGTCTCTTATTATCTACAAGAACATTGAGATTACTACATTCTTTGTATTTTAGGATTTAATCTGTTTAAGAATACTGCTAGAAATACAATTTTCTTCTTGTGACATTATAATGGGTTCTTTGTAAATGCAGCATTTGCAAAGTACCACTTGATCCACTGTAATTACTCTTGCATTCCTCTCCTCCACATCCTTTTTTGATTATTTATATATACTTTAAACACTTTATGCCTAGAACTACTATTATGCTTTGCCTGCCACAGGGGAGCTGTGACTGGAGATGGAGCCTCTAGGTGACACCATCATACAAATAATCAGCTGCAGTAAATATGATTTCAGTACAGAGAGGATTGATTTAATTTGGGAAATAGCCAGCAGGCACAAAGCCAGAGCCCTGTTTTTGTGTGTTTATGGTAACCAATTCAGTGATGCAGATGGTGGGCAGGGATATTAGAATACAGGAGAGTTCTTGAAATAGAATTGATTGTTCTCTTTTAAAGTTGTCTATGAAGTGTCAACAGCTTTCTAAAGTCTAGCACAAACTCCTGACATGTAAAGGGCTTACGTGATGGCCCTGGGATAAGTCCTGGAGGAGCTTTCTAATTTTCTAGCTAAGACCTTTGGCTCAGGAATACAGACAGGAAGGGCTCCATCTCTCTGGGAAGGCTTTAGGGTGATGATATTTTAATAGCAAAGTGTTCAAAGGATAGAGGAAAATCTAGTGACATTATAAACTGCTCCAGGAGAATATTTGGAATGTTAAGAACCATCAACTCTTAATCATGGCAAGTGGACTGGTATAAGTTCTTGTCAGTGTTTCTATTCTTTTAAACTTCATCTGGTTACTTGGCTTGATAGACTAGTCATCCTCTTTTCTCTAGATGTTGTATATAACATCTGCACTATCTATATGAAATTCCTGCTTTTGTTTGAAGTTGGTGTGCATTTAGCCTTCACAGCATGATGTGGCTACATGATAAAGTCAGCAAATACAGAAAAACTGCTTTTCAGCAGTCTTTCTCAACCAATTTTAGCTAGCTGTGGTATTCATAGTCTGGTCATGGAGGCTGCAGCTTTACTTTTTTTGTTTGCTTTGTGTTTTTTTCTTTCTCTAATCTGCAGAATATTCTATTTTAACTAGCTTGATAGTGAATAATAATAATAATAATAGTCTCAATGGAGTATCACTTATGACTCTGGAGCAGACTATGTCTCATTCAAACTGAATGGATTCTTAGTAGGGCTGCCAGTTTCTCTTCTGGTCAGTCTTGTTGCCTGAATACCATTTCCAGGCATAGGAAAATGATTGCTGGTGGTTCTACTCAGTTTCTTGTTTATGCTTTCTGCCTACATTAGCTTGATGTTGTCTCCTCTCACACTGAGTTCTCATATGGCTAAAGAACTGAAACCTTAAATTCAACTCCAAACATTCTCTTCAGGTACAAGTTTCAAGTCTTGCTGGTCATTCTTCTTTGCATGGCCATTTAAATTTATTTATTTTTTCTTTTTTCAAGAGACCACAGAGTTGAAGATACCAGGAGCCACCCCCAAGGCTGTCTGTCTTCTCTGACAGAGATCCTTGTAACTTCTAGTGATATCTCTCAATTGCTTCTTGACAATACCAAGCTGATTTGGTTACCTGTTAGCATTTTGGTAGCACCCAAAACTTAAGCCAGCTTGGGTATTTTCCTCCCCTCTTATTGGTAATTGTGCAGGAATAATGACATCCAGTTCCAATTCAGTTATTTGTTTTCAATAGCAGCTCCTTTGGCACAGCACATCATCAAACAGATGGTTTCATTTGTTTCTAATCTCCTGAGCCAGCTGAAGTCAGCAGTTGTGCTGTATTTCTTTCAGTCATATCTGTGTTCAATCAGCCAGCCTGCACACTTAACAGCAGTGCTTTGAAAGCAAGTCTTCCTTTTCTTTAAACCATCCAGTTCTGCAAAGAAATAGTTTTATTCAGTTACTTTCAACTACTGTCCAGCCCTCAAAATGAGGATTGGAGACACTTCTAGTATAAAAATAATAATTTACCCTCCATGCCAAAGAGGGGAAAACTTTTCTGCCACCTGCTTTCTTAAAGCAATACAATCTTTTGCAGGTCATTTAGGTATCACTTGTAGCATAGAACACCATAAATTAATTTTGATAGTTCTGTTGTGCACCATATTATGTAGGACTTGCTCAATAGAGCACAGCTTTTTAGTCCAGCATCTGAGTCTCACACTGGAAGTCACTACAGAGAGGGACCTGGGGGCTTGGTGGATGAAAAACTGACTATGAGCCAGTAACCTTGCAGCCCAGAAAGCCCCTCACATCTTGGGATGCATCGAAAGAAGTGTGACCCACAGGTAGAGGGAGGTGATTCCCTCCCCACTTACTCCCCTCTTTTGAGATTCCATCTGGAGTACTGTCTCCAGCTCTGGAATCTTAAAAAAAAAAGGCCACAAAAATCAGAGGGAACCCCTTTGCTATGAGGGTTGCTCAACCTGGAGAAGAGAATGCTGTGGGGAGATCTTATAGCAGTCTTTCAGTACTTAATGGAGGGGGGGTGCTACTGGAAAGATGGGAAGGGACTTTTTATCAGGGAGTGTAGTGATAGGATAAGGGATGATGGCTTCAAACTGCAAAGAGGGTAGATTTTGACTAGATGTAAGGAATACATTCTTTACTGTGATGGTGGTGAGACAGTGCCAAGAGAAGTTGTGGATGTTCTCCCCCTGAAAGCCTTCAAGACCAGGTTGGATGGGACTTTGAGCAACCTGGTCTAGTGGAAGGTGTCCCTGCCCAGGGGGGCACCCTGTAGAGTGGACTTTCTTTGTAGAGTGGATTTCTACTAAAAATTTCTTTGTCTCTGTCTTTTGAAAAGGTACTTAGGTTCTGGCACAGCTTCCAGCAGTGGTATGGTCCTCATGGAGGTTGGCTTACTCAGTGGTTTCTCTGTGTCACCAGATTTCATTCCATTAGACAAAACAGTTAAGAAGATGGAAAAGGACAATGGAAAAGTCAACCTATACTTAGACTCTGTAAGTTGAAAATAACAAAGAAATGTGTTTGTGGTGATGCTGATCTTGATACTCTCGTTTTAAATTTGGAAAGACATTATGGTTGTATTCTCTGGGGAAATACATGTTTTCTATTCAAATGAAATTAATATTTCCACTGATTTTTAGTGAAACTGATTGGATAGGTACTACTCAGTTATATTTGTGAAGGGTTTCTAGATTAGGCCTCTTAAAAATCACACATAAGGCAGTAAAAAATTCAAAAAGTCTACAATTTGGCCAAAATAACTACAAATGAGATAAACATCTTTATATGCATCCTCCTAGGAATTAGAAATGGACTACTGCTTAGCTAGAAGCCTTTACCTCTTCCATGAAACCACCATCCTCAGGGTTGTCAGGATGTTTCTCTTCTGGTTTTTGTTTGTTTTTGTTTTTGTTTTTTTTTCTAGCTAAATGAAACACAGGTTTGTGTGGATATTCCAGCTGTGAGAGACTTCAAAGTGGCAAATATTCAAGATGCTTCAGTGACTGTAGTGGATTACTATGAACCTCGTAAGTGTCAATCATTCCAAATGGATCTTAGTCATTCAGAAGTTTAAAAGAAAGCTTCTTTTTGTGGAAATAGGAAAAAATTTAGTGAAGAGAGAGCTGCATCAAACTGAAATGTACTTTTTTTCATTGAACTACAGCCTTTCTGGACATTGACATGCCATATTTTCTACCAGATAATAGTTTTTTTCCCAAATATATGTTTACTGTCCTAATCATATAGTTCTTCAGCTGGTGTGAATTGTCAAAACTTAATTGTCAGCTGGTATAAATTGGCTTCAGCCTGGCCCAATGTGTTCCCAAAACTACCAAAATGAAGCAAGAACTTCACTGTGGTTCACTTACGAAGTTAATTATTATCTTTCAAGTAGCTTTTCCATCTGTTTCTTGTTGAAACTAAGAGTCCTTCACTGGAGAAAATGCCAGTGTTTTGATTTCCAGTTATGTAAAAAAGATGTACATGGGAAAAACTTTTTTTTTTTGTTGGTTTTTTGTTTGTTTTTGTTTTGTTTTATTTTGCTTTGTTATTGTGTGTTGTGGGATTTGGTTTTCTTGTTACGGTTTTGGTTTTTTTTGTGTGTGGAGTGTGTTTTAGAGAAAGACAGAAATGTGCAGATCTCTTGGACAAAATGATAAGCAAAGAAAGATTACAACCTGCTGGAGAAGATATTAGAGAAGTTTTCTTTACACCTGCCAGTTGAAAAAGTATTATTAAGAGTATTATTGGGCCTGCCTTGAGATAAGGCCTAAAAAAGTCGCATAGGCCATTTCCTTCATGTTGGTTTAATTTAGCATGAGACAAAGGACAAACAAATATGCTGTGATGTATACTACTTTGGAAGATCAGGTTTATACTATATAGGCTGAAATGTTTGTTCAGTCTCAGAATTTTAAACTGAAATAGCAAATTGGCAGGTGTAAATACACTGTTAACTTAGAGCGTGTTTTAAGGCCTAGTGGATTAACAAATCAGAGCAGTTTTTATTTGGTCCAAACACATAATCCTCAATCTATGGCCAAAATGAATTTTCACATGGTCAGTTCCTAGGAGAAGAGCTCAGGACCTAGTTATTTATAACAATGCTGTCAGATAAACTAATGAATATGTGTGTTAAAAAGTCAAATATAAATGCACATGTGTAATTTAAAAAAATCCTACTTAAATACATTTACTATCCATAAATTATTGATTAATAAATCAATATTAATTTAAAGATAAGAGATAGTATATTTAAGGATTAAAATTTGCATGACATAATAAGTGCTGCAACAGGAAGCATTGACTTTAGAAAAAAGTTGCTTCAAATATTATTTTACAAGACAGTGTTCCTGTTATTATTTAGCCTAGACATACTACTGGTAAACATAAAGACATGTGCTGTGACTCTAAGTTGTCCTGAGAGAGCTCCTTCCTATCTAATATAGGAATGTGCTTGAATTTTAATCAGTTCTTTTCCATCAGTCTCATAGTTGGTGACCCAAGCTGCAGGTGTCTATTTCATGTGATGGTGACAGGCAGATCCATGTTCTATTCAGAGCCAGAGGCTGTCTAAGGAGTCTTCATGCTCTGGCATTTGTCAAAAATGTTACATCTGTGTGGCAGATATTACACCTGGTGCAGGTATAAGAACTGGCTTGGATGGTAATACCTCAGTGCCAGCAAGGAGGTATGCCAGAGTTAATATACACAGATACTCAGCATCTTCAAATATCTCTGCTTCTTATCAGTCTTTGTTCAGAGATAGTTGGGTGTCACTGTTGAGTATTTGTTTGGCCCATAAAAATACTTTTTTTTTTTTTTTTTTATAATATCTGGAGGCTTGAAAGGAAACTGAATCTCATTTAAGAGAAAAAAAAACCCTAATGTAAAAAAAATAAAATAAAATTGCAGTGTCCCTTATTGGAATGAAAACCTTAAAACTAAAAAACACAGTAAGGAAAAAAACACAGGGCTTTAAACTAGATGTGAAGGGGAAGGGGACAGTGAGTCTCCCTGGAGCCTTCTCTTCTCCAGGCTGAACAAACCCAGCTCCTTCAGCCTGTCCCCACAGCAGAGCTGTTCCAGCCTTTGAGCATCTCTGTGGCCTCCTCTGGCCCTGCTCCATCAGCTCCATGTCTCTCCTGTGCTGAGGGCTCCAG
>JANHGL010019653.1:66876-79514 GCA_024611195.1 Ceyx melanurus
GGTCTAGGTGCCCCTGCTCTGGCAGGGGGGTTGGACTAGATGATCTTCTAGCTCCCTTCCAACCCCTAACACTCTGTAATTCTGTGAACTTGAGGAAATAGTAAAATAAGTACAAAGCAGCAGGTAGATTCATCTTAGTTCATAGTATGTGTATGGTAGATCCCAGGTATAGACAAAATTCTGAACCATGTCCTTGCACATTGCTTTTGAATCTCACTAAAACAAGAAAGCATCGATATCTATAAACTTACTTTACATGTGTAATTAACTTACTTTACTTGTGTGATTAACTGGGTCTTATGCTGCTTTGCATGACTGCCACTTTAAAGGCATGTAAAGATTATTAAGATTGCTTTGAAATCCTTAGTGGTGTCATGATAATTTTAAGGATCAGAGGGAGAACTGTAATAGGATTTGAATTCAGCTATACAATATTGAAGGGATTGAAGATTTTAGGGTGATTGCATCTTGGTTTATATGTAGAAAAAAAAATGCCCTCCTTTGTTTTTATTACTCTTCTATGTAACTAAATAGTTATCCTGGAAATATCAATAAAATGTATAAAAAAGACATGGTACCCATAAGAGAAGTTTCATCACTGAAACAATTTTCTCTATGGAAAACAGTAGGTTTTTAATGACTCTGAATGTCAGAACTCTGCTGATATAATTGTTGAGATTTATAAAGAAAGAGTTAATTAAATAGAAGTGACATTTCCCTGATTAGTTTTTGGAAGACTGCTGCTCCACCTCTGTTTTCAAAACTGGCGAGTGGAAAAATCATACAAGAAACTGAGAAATCAAAGAAATGAAAAGCACCCTAAAATTGCTGCCTCCATCTCCTGCTCATCAAATGCCATCTTCATAAATAAAAAGGCTGATCATGGTATTCTGAAACTGCCTTGCCATGTAGAAGGTGATTCAGAAATGGAAGAGGTCCAGAAGAACAATGGGGGTAGAGTGGAGAGAGGAAGAATTCCAGATTTTATAATGTTGGAAAATTTGAATAAAATCTGAACTTCATTAAAGTTTCTGTGTTTCTGTCCTGAAATTTGGAAATATCATAACTGTACGATTTCTCCAGTGGTTTAATATTTGACTTTTTGTGGCTTGAAGAGAGATGATAAAGCAGTTCAGTTCAGACTTAGCTCCAGAGAGCTCCTGCATCTTAGGCACGCATGCTGCCGAGTACTGTAATGCATCCAACAGTTTCATGCCTCCAAGAGATTGACCTCATTGCAAGGGCTTAGGAAGCAAAGTATTTTAGGACTGGGAAAATCTTTATCAGCCAACTATACAGGGAAATGTTTGGGTCTGAGTGAAGGGTAACATACATTCTTGTGTAGTTAAATGTCTGTGCTCATCTGGCTGTACTTCAAAACACTGTATGTACTTCTCTGCATGTGATGTGTATCAACATCTGGAACTAGCACACAGTATTTTCAATAAATAGTTGGTGCCATGATCATTTTGCACTTTTCCACAAGCCTGGGTGTCTATTAGAAGATGTTACAAAAGCTGAGCATTTATTTGCAAGTAGTGAATTTTGAAACAACAGGAAAATAAAGGAGGAATGGATGCAGATCCCCAGGCATATGTATTTAGAAGACATTATTTACCTGCCAGACTGAGGCACAAACACAAGGGGCCTCCTGAGTGCCCAGTTTTGAGAGTTCAAGGTGGCTCAGGTGGCTGTTTTGGCCTGAGGTTTATCATTGCCAGAGCATTGAGATAAAAGCAGGAATGTTATAATGATATAATTCCAAGAAATACCTGCAGAAATTTCTCAGAATTTCCTGGATTTATCTTTCTTTTATTTTCACTTTTGATGCTGAATGTGAATTTTCAAAATGAGATTCTTGAGATTTCAATTTTGAAAGTGTTTCACAATGAGTGAGTGCATTACATATCTTTCCAATGTCATCATTCAGCACTTGATGGCAATGATTTCATGCTGTAAAAGTTATATTTCATCATAAAGTTAAGGAAAAGACCATAAAACTTTGCTGGAATTGTAGAAATATTGTGAAGTCTAACTGACTTAGCAGAAGCTTGGAAATTTCAGTAAGCTGAGGTTCATATTTGATTCAAATATTCCGGATTTCACCGAGTTGTGATAATTTTCCTTAAATTATCTTCCTGATCTCATTTAACAAAAATACCTTAAACTCAGGACTGTTTTAATCTTTGCTATTTCAGAAACTTGTCAAGGGGTGGGGGGGCAGATATTTGCACATCCCTGGACCCTTTTGATAAAATTAAAAAGATAGTTTTTCCTATAGTATTGTCTAGAAGAGTCCAGTTGTGGTATTACCTGTTTGTCTTGTCATGGATTAGACAATGTCTGATATAATGGAGCACCAAACACACCTATTATGTAAAAATCTGAGTTTTAAGACCCATACCTTGAAACTTGTAGCTCCAAATACCCAAATATTGAGCTGTTGTTATCCTCTTATGGACTGTTTTTCTTTGGTAATAACTGAGGATTGAAGAAATGCTTCCCCAAAAAAGTTCTTTAAATTTGTAAGCTCTGGGTAAAAAAAAATAAATATCCAACAATTCATTAAGCCAGAAGTCATAGTCATACCTCATAGTAATCTGAATTATTTTTTTTTTTTCCTTAAAAACCTCAAAGAAATCAAGACTTGCACTAAAGTTGTAAGACTGGAAGAAGAAGCCCTGAATCTGTAACAAAGCTTTGGCTTCTGGTGAGAGGCAATATTGAGATAGTTGCTTCAGAAAAACAAAAAGCCACTGAAAACCACAGCTCCAATCCCAAAACCTCTCAAGGAGAAACAGCTGGTTTTGGCCTAGTATGTGTTTATCTGCTCTTAAAATTCCAGTTTCATGACTCCAAACTCATAAAACAATGAAGAACATTTTTAATGTTAGTAGATGAATACATTGCTATCAATAGGCAGCTCCAGCCAGGATACTGATGAATGGTGCATTAGAAATTGTTCTCAATTCTCTTCTTTTATCATTATAACATAATATCATGATCTGACTTCTCAAGGTGTAAATGATGTAGTGTGGAATTAAAGCTTCTAATCCAAGTTAGCCTCTGCACAACAAAATGTTTCCATCCATGCTAGGAATCATGTGGATCACATTTCAGGACTGACCCTATGGATTAAGCTAATGCTTAATCTTTGAGCTACAAACTCTGTTTCCTTGCACGAAGATTTTCTCACCAATTCCCACAATATGAATATACTTAAAGTGTGTCGAAAATGGGCTTGGCACCATGCACACCATCTGGTAAAACAGTCTCTCCCTTCAGCTGTCTATAGACTTAAAAGCAGACTGAGAGAAGGTTAACGACTGAGAAGGCAGACGGCAAAAGAAATCTGAACACAAAATAATTTAACTGCAAGTCTTGTGGTGAATGACAACTACTTTGTTTCAGAAGTCTCTTTGTCTATTGATTATAGTGATGACCCATTACTTAGAAGTGATAAATTGAATTTATAGACTAACATTACAGTATTTCTTCCTTCCTGAACTCATACGAAGTGTCATCACTTACCTTGAAAAACAGTCTTTACTTCACAGCATATTGAATGGCTGAGCCTATTAATTTTTTCCACTATTAAAGAATTCCTAGCAGTAAAACTTGTTTAACACATTAAGTGTATCTCATAACATCCTTGTGAGGATGCATGGGTTAGAAGAGTGGACAGTGAGATGAATTGAGAACTGGCTGGACAATGGAGCTCAGAGGGTTGTGATCAGTGGTTCAGAGTCCAGCTGGTGACACGTAAGTAGTGGTGTTCCCCAGGGGTCAGTTCTGGGTCTAGTCTTGTTCAACATCTTCATCAGTTCCCTGGATGAAGGCATAGAGTGTACTCCCAGTAAGTCATGATGACACTAAACTGGGAGGGGTGGCTGACACACTGAAAGGCTGGACAGACTGGGTAAAGGCAAACCTCATGAAGTTCAACAAGGGCAAGTGTAAAGTCCTACACCTGGGGAAGAAAAACACCTAGTACCCATACAGGTTAGGAGTAGACCTGCTGGAAAGCAGCCCCATGGTGAAGGACCTTGGTGGACAATAAGTCATCCATGGAACAACAATCTGCCTTTGTGGTCAGGAAGGCCAATGGTATCCTGGGGTGTGTAAAAATGAGTGTGGCCAGCAGGTCAACAGAGGTTCTTCTCCCCTACTCTGCACTAATGAGACTACATCTGGAATATTGAGTTCAGTTCTGGTTTCCTCAGTTCAAGAGGGACAAGGAAATACTAGAAAGAGTCCAATGGAGAGCTACAAAGATGTTGAAGGGACTGGAACATCTCTTTTATGAGGAAAGGCTGAGAGCTCTGGGGCTGTTTAGCCTGGAGAAGACTGAGAAGGGATCTTATTAATGTCTACAAATATCTGCAGGGTGGGTGTCAAGTAGAAGGGGCCAATCTCTTTTCAGTGGTGCCCTGTGATATAATGAGAGGTAATGTTAGCAAGGTGAGACAAAGTTCCACCTCAACTTGGGGAGAAACTTCTGCACTGTGAGGGTGACAGAGCCTGGAACAGGGACCTAAAGAGGTGGAGTCTCCTTCTCTGGAGACTTTCAAGACCTGCTTGGATCTGTTCCTGTGAGGCCTGCCCTAGGTTTTTCCTGTGTTGGCAGAGGGGTTGGACTTTATGCTCTCCACACATCCTTTCCAAACCCGACCATTCTGTGATTCTATGAAGTGGTCCCAGTTAGCCAAGTAGCCTCTGCCATTCAATTAAGAGAGTGGAGTGTTCTCCAGATGACAATGGATCATGCTGTTGTGGTACTTAAGAGATTTATCCAGAGATGCTGGGCAGCTCTAACTCCCAGGCATGTCAGAGAGGTTTAGGAGCACCCAGAAACTTGTAACTTTGAAAATTTAATTTAATTAAATTTAAGACTAATGAGCTCTGTTCAGAGTGTTTTTTTTTTCTTTTCAAGGGATGTGTAAAATCTGCTATCTCATGAACCATGCTTTCCATTGTCTCCTGGGAAACATGCTGTTGCTTACAATTCCAGACCAATGAAGTGCAAAGTCTTTAGTTAATAATAAATAATAATAATAATAATAATAATGTTTTTAACTTACAAAGTCAGTAATTTTTTCTTCACCGAAGAGGTCAAGTTGCAGTGTACCTTGAGGCTTCCTGGAGAAGACACTGGCCGGAGAGTCTGGTATGGAACCAGAGGAGGTGACTCTTGTCTCTATAACAGCCTGTAGTTCATTAAGTATTGCTAAAGATACCTTGAATTTTTTTCAGAACAGAAAATTCACAAATTCTCTACTGTGAATAAGGGTGGTTGCCAACATTTTGTCCTGCCTTCTTCATAACTATGAAAATCTCATATAAAATGGAATTAAAAGTAAGCCAGCCTTCTTTAATGTCTTCTAACCTGAGGTGATCTCTAGGAAGCACATACCTGTTTTCTACTCCCTTTCCTTGTAGTCATTTCCCCACCCAGATCTTCACCTACTCCAAGTCTGTTCTCTGTCAAGTTTTACTGTATCTCTTCCCTTCCAGTAGCAGGTCACTCCTGGGGCTGCCCTGAGGACTCCTGTGCAGATTTCCTCCTCCTTTTCCTCTGCCTAGTTTTTGTTGACTTCATTGCTGGTACTTGTGCTTCACTTGAGAGACTTTATGACCATCCAGAAATTACCTCTGCTAGGAAATTATTCTTTTCCTTAAAGGAATGTGTGCTTAAAAATAACACTAACCTTTCAGGGTACACGCAAGGGATGACTAATATTTTGGCATACTTTCAGTGGCTCATATTCTCTCCTTCTCTCTTTTTCCTTTTCAGTTCCACTATGTGGATTTTCTAACTCTCTTTAGAACATAACTGGAAAGCATATCTTTGTTTATGCCTTTCACCACACTACTTTTTTTTTTTTTTTTTTTTCTCTGTATCTCATTTTGCTACCCTGGAAATACAAAGGATTCTGAATAACTAACACTGTGTACCAATGCTTTGCTGACCATTGCCTTATTTTCTCCATGTGCTTTCATATATGGCTTTTGTCTTCCTCATTTTTTTGCCTTCTGTGGTGAATACAATGCAAACCCTTGCATTTTGCAGTAGACATCTGTAATAACTCTCCACTTGCCTTTTATCTACAGCAATTGAACTCAGTCTGTCCTCTTCAGATTTAAAGGTTTTTGAAAGTACAGACAGTAAAAGTCTCTGCTCCTTTTCCCCTGTCCTGCTAAATTGGTGTGCTTTTTTGTTTATTTGTTTGTTTGTTTGTTTGTTTTTGTCTTGTCTCTTTTTGCTGTTGTTGTTTTGTTTTTATGAAGAAGGCCAGATGGTTACTGTGCTGTCACCAGCATCCTCTGCTAAGTTGCATAATTGCCAACTTGAAAAGGCTCCTGGATGCTTCTCTTTCCCATCACACCCTGCTCTACTGTTCACACCATTTATTCAAGTACTTGTCAGCTATGCATGCCTTTTCTTTTTCTTTTTTAACACTAATCAGTCTGAAGATTGCATAAGTGTTAGTCCATTTTCAAAGAAGTGATAATCAGAACTATTAGTTTTGCAGGGTGTAAAGGGTGAAAGCCATTGCAGCTGCTGCCTTCCAGGGCAGTTAACGACACAGAGCAGTGTCAAACTGCTGTAGCTTCTGCTGCCTTTGGCTTGGGTGGAAGAAGGTCCATGTCTGCTTGGGGGATGAACACATGGAGGCTTGCAGCAGCAGAAGGCATCCCTGTGGTCATGCTGGGACCAAGAGAGTGCTGGGGACACAGCCTCTCCAGATCATTGACCTGAGGCCAGCTGCATTAGATAATCTTTTCTGGCAGCTGACTGGACTCCTCCAAGAACAGTCTACAGCCCACTCCATTTAGTCCCTATTCTGGGAATCTCATCTGAATCCACAATTGTGCTGCTCGTTAGAAACCTTCTAACATCCAACTTCAATTTATCATTTATGCTTACAGACTGGGCTGCAGAAAGCAGCCAGAAGAGAGAACTCCAGGAAAAGGTGATCATCAGTGGTGTATTTTACTGGTTTTATGGGTCTTTAATGCTTAGTATATTCTCATCAATTAAGCAATGCTGTCTGTCATGATAATGTTATGCCTGCTAGAGAAAACAACTCAGAGATACTTATAGCAGAGAGACTCTATCAACTGCACTTTGAACATAGCAGTGGGGTAACAAACGAGCTCTAGAAAAGTTCAGATAGTTTGACTGGAGTCATTCAGTGATCCCACCTGAAATACCATTTTCCTATTTATTGCTCTACTCTTAGAGATGTGAGAAATGAAAACAGCTGGATAGGAACACCATGGAAATAAAAAGAAAGTGATTTTTCCATCAGGACCCTTTGACAGTGCCATTACTCTCAGTGGTCCAAGATCAGCAAGGACGGACCTTCAGGGCACACCAGAGTGTCCTGTAACTGATTGAGAGGATCAGTAATGTGCTGCTCTGTTTGTTCTTCACCTGTTGAGCATTCCTTTCTGTTTGGCTCATTTTCCTTTTTCCTCAGACTGATGTAATTTTTACAGATGAGGCATAAATGGAGAGATTCCAACAGCCCTCTAATAGCTTTTTCCATTGACATAATGCTTTATGCTTTTAAAACTGTTTCAAATAAATATGATAATTAATAGAGATAGTCAACAAATTAGGAACATAAGGCATTTTTGGAGGATGAGCAAAGACCACCCAGTTTATTAAGTATTTCCCTTACACACATATCTTCCCAGCCCTGTTGTAGCCAATTGCTACACAAACAGCTCTAATATGACAGTCCTAACTTTTAGTGGTTATGTCTAGATTGGCCACATCCATAATTAAAAAGCGTGCCATATGCTTGTTCAAAGAATTACAGAGCACCCCAGAAATGATGGAAAACAGAGCTGCTAGGAGCTTTAGCTGATCATTATTTCCATTGCTTCCATGACCACTTGTCATGGAGCTTCATTCCATAAAGCCCACTGGCACAGATTAGAGCTGCTGTTTCTCACTTGGGCATTCAGAAGCAGGTTTTTTTTTTATCAATTGCAGAAGCAGCAAGGGTAGAAAACAGTTTTTCAAAAGTCTTGAGAAGCTGATTCTCCTTTGTCCTCATGTATGACTATTTATATAGTTGCTCATAATAGAAAGAACTCACAATACTCTGGCACCTTTGGCAGACTTTGAAGTGTATTAAAATGATCACTTCACATTTCTTTTTCATAGCCCCAAAACACAGCTAGATCAGAAGGAAGGAGGTGAGTTCACCCCTCTGCCATCTGCAGAGTTTTATGTCCCTTGGCTCCCCACCCACCTCCTCACAGGCAAGGAATATGATTCTCTCTCGGGGACTAATGACTGCATGTGACTATGGGGGAGTGGAGTAATTTCCAAGACACTGAACCCTAATAGAGAATTTCCTGCTGTGCTTCTGTTCCTACAACAGTAGTGCTCAGCAATAGCACATTGCTAAGGCAGTGCTTCCTAAGACTGGTTTAAAAACCCAGTCTGGCAGAGAGACTGTTGCCACTGCAAGTCTGTGGAGACCTCACGTTTGGTATCTTCATGGAGGGAAATGCCTCAGCAGAAGTAGGAGGCTGTGCTGATTAGCTGCAGTCTCCAAACAGTCAAACTATTGCCCTATGCAGAGAATAGCACTGTCATCTTCTGCTGACACAGGCTCAAAAGACAGTTAAAAAGTTAATACAAAAAAAATTAAATATATATATAGTAAGGGTGCAATTCTTTAGCCATCTGGTAAGTGGAAAAAAAACCAAATTGCTGTAACAGTTGTTAATCTTCACCTGGTGTCTGGGATGCTGACCACACACCCTTGACTGCAAAACCAAAGAGCAGAAGGCAGGTGCACACCTGTCAGGAACCAAGTACAAAGTGTGGCTATTCTGAGTGCTCAGCACAAGTAGTCAGTAGCATCTACCCAAAGCCAACCTCGTGGTATCCCAAAATGCTACAGAATGCAACTGAGAGCTCTGGTTGGTGGAGACAGCAATTTTAAGTAGACAGTCACTGGTATATTACCCTTGTCTAATCCCATGGTTGTTCCTTAATGCAGCCTGGAGACCTATGTTGTAGATGCTCCACATATCTGGGAATAAAAGGTGTTGCTGGAAAGGCAACATCTCAGTCTCTCTTTTATGAGACTCCTCTTCTTAGTGAAAGGACAATGTGTTTGAAGAATAGCAGAGGAGGCAACTGGGTTGAGTAGAAGAGGTTTAGGGGAAACACAAGGAAAAACTTGTTCCCAGTGAGGGTGGCAGAGCCTGGCAGGGGCTGCCCAGGGAGGTTGTGGAGTCTCCTGCTCTGGAGACATTCCAGCCCCCCTGGATCTATTCCTGGGTGACTTGGTCTAGGTGCCCCTGCTCAGGTAGGGGGGTTGGACTAGATGATCTTCTAGGTCCCTTCCAACCCCTAACATCTGTGATTCTGTGGGTTTCCCTTTTTTCTGTCTCTGTAAAGGGGTAGGAATGAGAAGCACAGGTAAGGGGAGTGAGCAAGTAAACCTTTGCTCCTTTTTTAGAAATGATAAGTTTAGGTTCCTGTCTTCAGCATTATGAATTTTAAGTACCTTTTACAAAGACATCTGAGTGAGACAGGTAGGCCTTTTGAGCTGAGCTGGCAGGTGATTTTAGCCTTGGCTTTTTCTGCAACTCATGGCCCCTGTATAGGGTCAGGGTGGACCCTTAGACCTATAACAGATGTTCTCTGTTAACTCCCCTCCCTCCCCAAAGGGGAAGAGAAAGGGAATAAGGGAGATATTTATACTGAATATGATGGAATACCTCATTGGTCAGTTTGGGGTCACCTGTCCTGTGCATTCCTCTCTGCAGGTGCAGCCTTTTACTTTCTGCACCCCCAATGTGACACACAAGATCCAGCAGTGGCCATGATCTGCACATCAACCCTTGATAGCAACTCTAAACATGGGGTCTTATCACTGATAAGAACAGACACTGTTTGTGAAAACATCCTGCTAACTTCAGATAGGGCAGTTAGAAGAACTGAGCTGAAAAGTAAAATCACTAAAAAGAATTTGTTCTGTTCTCATTCAAACCAGGACATCATGGTGCAACCCAAGATGATAGCAGAGCTCTGCCAAGGCCCCTGAGGTTGAGTCTGGGCAGACCTTAGGGGCACCTGCTGCCTGTGGGGCAGGAAGGAATGCAGATGGATGTTCCAGAGCTGCAGACTAGAGCTGGTGCTGTCCTTGGCTGGGGACTCTGCCCTCCAGAGCTACATCCTGCTGGAAGCATGGCCCGAGAGCTATGCAGCAAATGAGACTCATCTGCTTATCCTGGATATTTAATCAAGAGGACATAATTTACTGTGCAGGGATGTGTGTCCACAAGCAAAGGAGATGTCAGACTGGGTTGCCAGAAAGAGATGCCTGATTTAACACAGCTTGTATGGAATTTTTTTTTTTTTTTAAAGAGTAGTTAAATGCACTGGAGAAAAAAAAAAAAAGAAAAAAAAAGTGAGGCAAATACTGTTATGGACTTTCACTTTAACAATCAAGATAACGAAGATTAAAATAGCTTTTTCTGCTTTTTAGTTGTTACATGTCTCTCTACACAGGATCCTGTTTGTAGCATTTCACAGTTATGGAGGACAGAGTAGTAGTGCATTCCCTTGATTTCTCATCCCATTCCCTTGGGGATTTAGGGAGGAACTGCACCAGACACAGCATTTGGCAGGGTTTTGTTCTTATTTTTTTTTCTTAGCTCAGAAAGCTCTGCTTCTGTTTGATCCTGATGAGACTGGTGTTGAGGAATTTGCCACCAAGGAAAGAGCTTTCGGGGAGGGTGAGATCTAAAACATTCATTGTTACTCCTGGATGAGACAGGAAAATGGCTTGCACAGTAGCCTTATTTAACCTGTGTGCTGCCCCTCAGACAGCCTGACATCAAGCCTGCTGTGATGGCAAAAAACCCTGCTCTGAGTCTGCAGAAATGATTAGGATATTCTGCTGCTGCAGGGACTGGGGCCAAGCAGTGAAGACAATCTGCCTTTGAATGCAATCAAGTGTGAGTTTCTGCTCTGAAGGCTGGGGAGGGGAAATGCCAGGAGGACAATCTGAGTATTAGCAGAATGTCTGGTCCTGGGGCCAGACACTGTGCCAGTTTGTGCCGAGACACTCAACCACTACTGCCTGCCTCTGCGTCAGAAAATGATGGGACGTTTTAGGAAGGAAGGTTTGTCAACCAAGACTTGAGCTCTTTTAGTATTTAAAAGATACCCAAAATGTTATCATGGTTACTAGTGCTAACAATAAGAATTACAGCAAATTCTAATTTCAAGTTTACCTTGAATTATCTTGAATTATCAGTGCTATCACATTTGATTATGGTTTAAAATACAATCAGGACATATTTTCTTTTTTTGGGTTGAAGAAAAGAAAGTTTACAAATACTGTGACTGAGCACCTGTTAGACCTCTTGCCTGTTAGACCTCTGTGCAAGCTTGGATCTAACCAACTTCCACCATCATGGTGAAATTCTGCGGTGCATCACTGCTGGAAATTTGCTCCTCATTCATTTTTTCTTCTAGTTTCAGGAATAAAATAGTGCTGCTAATAAATGCATTAAAACAAGCCTGGAAAAAATATTTACTGCACTACAGAAATCAGGAGACAAGACTAGTGAAGCACAGCAATTTCTGTACATATGTACTCAAATCAATAAAATTTGACTGGAAATATATATATTATTTTTCCCAGACTCATTCTTCTGCAACAGTTGAACTACACATCATATGGTATAATGCTTTTTTTCTGACAGGTCTTGTTTGTACTCACTCCTAAAACAGGGAACAGTAACTCTTACACCATTCTATGATTGATTGTCCCAGCTGCTCTTAAACAACTCAGCTTTACAGTCAAATCACTCTACTGAATAAAATTATTATTAAAATATTAATAAATCTGAGGAGTGACAGAAACTCTGTGAAAATTCTCACATATATTTCACAGTCTATGTGAAGAAACCTCTTTTGCTCAGTCTTTGTGAACAGCAGGTTTCATAGACTATATCTTTTACAACCTCAGCATTAAATATATTATTTCTTTCAAGCAAAGATCCCGATGAAGTAAAGTCATTTGAATACTGGCTTGCTGGCATTTGCAGTGGGAAAAAATTGGCTGGTAGAAGCCATCCATGAATTTGTTTCTCAGCAGTTGCCACAGATGTGGCTGGGGCTCACTGCCTGTGAGGGGTGACAGGCACCTCTCAGTCCCACCAGCATCCCAAGTTCTGGTTCACAGCCTGTTCTGTTGGAAACTGGGTTGGGGAGCCAGCTGAGTGCCATTGCTGGTGTCATTTCCTTGGTATGGAGAGGGACTTGCTAACTTTTTAGTCATTCAGGGGTGACTGATACTAGCCTGTTCTTCTGTTAGGAACAAAGATATCTCACCAGCCCAGCAGATTAAGCCAATAGACATCCGGCAGTCAGTTATAGCCCTCATTTTAGAGCTGAGGATGGAGGTGAGGAGGGCTTTCCTGTTGTCCCATACCAAACACCCTCCCAGGCTGGTCACAGACCTCCCAGCTGCTTAGCTTGCAGCTTTGCTGACTCCTCTCCCTTTCCCTTGCCTCGGCTGAAGGAGCTGGGGTTGTTCAGCCTGGAGAAGAGAAGGCTCTGGGGAGACCTTAGAGCACCTGCCAGTGCCTGA
>JANHGL010019653.1:82323-94510 GCA_024611195.1 Ceyx melanurus
TAGGTGCCCCTGCTCTGGCAGGGGGGTTGGACTAGATGATCTTCTAGCTCCCTTCCAACCCCTGACATTCTGTGATAATCACACGGCAAAAGAAAAAATATGAGTATCAGATTTGTATTTGTAAAACTGGACAAAGTACGAAAGAAAAAAGATCCCTCTCAGTTATAAAAGTCCAAAGACTCGTTTTACTTATAAAATACATGAATGAAAACTGATAAATGTACTACCTGATATTAAATACCTTCCTCTTCTGCTGTGTGGTGTGCATCAGGCCATGCCTCATAGTAAAGGTCTTGGGACAGACCAAGGGGCAGTTTTGTGTGACCATCAGCCTTATGCTGGTACTAAGAGGAACATATTTAATTACAAACACTGAAGCCTCATCTTCTTCCCACAAGAAGCTGCTGAGACTGAGGTGTACAAATTAAACTTGTTTATTTATTTCTAAGAGAAGTGGCAGGCACAACGAAGGTGTAAATAGGTAGTTAATAAATAGAGTTTCTTGGTGATGACTGGAGTTTAGTGCTGAGAAAGTTTTCAGTAATGAGACCTGAGAAGCCATACAAACATATCTTGCTCAAAAGAAACCTAAAGAAATATGCTGCAAAAGTTTGGGAGAAAACACTAGCTAAATACATGTTCTGTCTTGCAAGCACTATTTCCAGCCACATTTGGCTTTCATTTACAAGTCTAACTTTGCACATGGGGTCTGTCTCACAGGTGTAGTATGTTCCAGACAGAAGAGATCAAACAAAATTGTTTAAATCTGCCTATTGAGATTTAACACATGATGTATGCTGGAAGATATGATACAACACCTTTGGTCTTCTGTAGTTATTAATGAGTTGGAACATGTATTTAAAGAGGTTCACTGGAAAACTGTTGTTTAATTTGTTCTAGCCTAACACCTTAAAACCAGCAGTTAGATTTTCCCTGTAATATGAGCTGTGACCTCTCAGGTGGGTCTTGGCTTTCAGTTGGTCCAGGATCATTAGAATTAGAATTGGTGAAAATTCTTTCTCCTAAATCTTTGGAAACACACAGTAATCAAGAAGTTAAAACAACAAGGGAGACAACTCAATCCCACTCTATTGTTCACTTTCACTGTTGCATAAGCCCTAGCTTAGACGGTTACTAGAAAGCTTTAACTGTTCTCAAATAGCAGCCCAGGTCTCTCTAGCAGATGGGAAATAATGGGGGTTTTTTCAACACACTGCATTTCTTTTTTAGCTGGACTGCATGGTTGGGCTTTGCATGTAAAATCATCTGAGAATACTTTCTCAAGAAAGCACTCTGAGCTCTTCCTTTCAACAAAAATTATAGCTTCTTTTTGCATAATTTTCTTATAGTTTTTGCTCTGGGGCTAGGACGTACAAAAAAAAAAAAAAAAAAAAAAAGAGGCTCCTTAATAAAAAAAAAAAAGAAAAAGGTTTAATAAAGCCTTTGATACCATTTTCCACAACATTCTCCCAGAGAAATTGTCTGCTTGTAACTTGGCTGTGTATGCTATTCACTGCATTAAAATATGGCTGGATAGCCAGGCCCAAAGAGGGTGAATGGACTTAAATCTACCACTTGTGGCCAGTCACAAGTGGTATTCCCCAGGGCTCAGTACTGGGGCTGGTTCTTTTTAATGGTTTTATCAGTGGTCTGGATGAAAGGATTGAGAGCAGATAACAAGTGATTGGACAAGAGGAATGGCTTCTAGTTGTGCCATGGGAAGTTTAGGTTGGATATTAGGAAAAAATTCTTCACTAAAAAGAGTTGTCAATCATTGAAAGTGGCTGCCCAGGGAAGTGGTTGAGTCACCATCCTTAGAGATATTTAAAAGATGTCTAGATGTGGTGCTGAGGGACATGGTTTAGTGGTTATATGACTGTGCTAGGCTAATGGTTGGACTTGATGAGCTTAAAGGTATTTTCCAACCAAAATGATCCTATGGTTCTATTTTGACTTTGTATGACAAATAAGGAGACCAAGAGGATTTAAGACATCTCCTAAAGGAGAAACTGCTGCTCATCAAAGCATCTTTTTGAGGCTAGGAAACCCCGAGTCAGAGCTATTCCTGAAGTACACGCAGATAACTGGGTCCCATCCTTAACCAGGACACATAATCTTCACTTTGATGCATTATGGATTTTTGAGCACTGGTGAAAACTGTTTGGTCACTCTAGAAGATCCTGCCATAGTGTCTTTGTTTTGAGATGGGAGATTGTGACACAAATTCTAAGAAGGTGTCAAAAAAATGAATGGGATTTTTTTTCCTACATAAAAATAACAGAGGAATGTCAAATTTCATCATTATTGGCAGCCTCAGGGCACATTGATGCAAGTCAGTGTTGCAGTGAATTTTGGACAATGTCTGCTTGCACTTTGCTGAGTTCTCATTGTTTCTTGTTCCTTTCTCACTTTCCAACATACTAATGCCAACATTTTTCATGTTTGGATGGCAAAATCCAGCTGAATTAATTAAATCAGAAGTGAGCAGTATACCAAGTGATATCATAGGTTATGACTTCTTTGGTTTTGATGCAGGGGTTTTTCTCATTGTGCTCTGTTTGGAACATGTAAGAAAAATCAAAATATTGTATTTTCCCCCCCATTTTTTAGCATGTATGTTAAGTAATGCCCTTCCAACTGTGCCATTTTTGTCAGGAGAGTTGTGACAGCTCTTCAAAAGCTCTGTGTCTGACTAGCTAAGTCACAGCAGAGCAGCCTTAGTGTTCAGATGAGCAGCCACACTATTGGGGTTTGACAAGTTCTTGCAAGTCAGATGAGTCACAGTAATTCTGTGGATGTGCTAAAGCATGTGGCAAGTCTAAGTTACTCTACTAAAGTGTCAACACCTTTCTCTGTCGTCTAGGAGAGCTGCAGCATCCCAATTAGGCTGTAATTATCTTCTGTGCTTTGCTGGGAGAATTACAATGCAAAGACAATGGGCAATTTGCATCAGGGCTGTACATACAATATGGTTGTGCAAAGGTTATGAAATATGTCTTCTATTGTTCAAGACTAAATAGTAGCCCAAAGTTTGTCATCAACCTGGTTTGACCTTTCTTTGTCCCAAGTAACAAGAGATAGGACAAGTTGAAATGGGCTCAAGTTGCACCAGGGGAGTGCTAGATTGGACATTAGGAAAATCTTCTTCACTTCAGGGGTTGTTAATCAGTGGAACAGGCTGCCCAGGGAGGTGGTGGGCTTGGCAGTGTTGGCAGTTAATGGTTGGACTTTATATCAAAAGTCTTTTCCAATATAAATTAATCTATTATTCTATGATGGCAGGATTTGAATCCTACAAACTTGGATTTGTTCTACATTTGTTAATGGTTTTTTCTTGTGAGGTACTTATATTTTCAAAATGACATTCTTTAGTGAATTTTACTGTATAAGAAATGAAAAATAGGTTTTTATCTGAGATACTGAGATGCACAACTTGGCAAAACTGAATTTTGTTTTTCTTGCATTAGAGACATTCTTTTATAGCTCTGTGATCTCATTAATTTTTGCATGGACTTATTCATGAACAAACATATAGTATAAGTCATTTCCATTAAGAAGACCAATGTTAAAGTTCACTTCTCATGACTGCATGAGAATCCAATGAACTCAAAGCATAGTAAGCAGCTAACTGATTCCCTTGGGTAGCATTAAGGGAGAGGAAACTGTACTGCCCACATGCATAAGATAGTTTTCCATGGATTTTCCATTAAATGGTCACTTTGATCCAGTTTTCTTTACATGTTGAAAGCAGCCAAGCTAATGTTATAGAAAAGAAGAGTTAGTTAGAAGAGAGAGAATAATACTCTAGGAGTATTATTCACTGGTGTGAATGCCAGGCATCAAAAAGAGAGTGAGAATGGGTGGGGATGCCTGAAAATACCCAAAGTGAGATCTCTGCATGATGCAGTCCAATTATGTTTAAAATACACTTTTAATCTGCAGTCACTTGGTGATGCTCTTGAGTTGTATTTCAGCTTTGGAACAGCTAATTGGCAGAAGGGAATATATTTCTTAATTATTCTTCCATTTTCACTCTTCTTTTTCAGTTGAAACTTGAATTTAGGATAGGGTCCCCTTGTATGCTCCTGAACTCTCACCTAGGTCTCTCCTGTATAGACTCAATGAGTGAAGCTAGACTCACTGTGAGTTCTGTGCAAGAAATTATCAGCCCATGAGGTGGGATTTATCTCACTGTTTCCAGTCATCTGAAAAATATCGACTGAAAATTGTTTGTAAAGAGACAGAGGTCCTTCCAGAGAGTACTTCACCTCAATTTACATGAGTCTGATAGCCAACTGACCACCAAAAACACCTTCTTGGGTATTATTAGGTCTCCCTTACTAAATTCCTTTTCTCCTTTTTTGGCCCTGTGGTTTAATCCAGTCCCATGTTGCATTCACTGCATAGCACAGCTTGGATCAACATGGATTATGACAGAGAAAATGTCATGCTACAGAAACTAGCATAAAGCATATCTACCAAATGATAGAGAATTTTCAGCATCTCATCTGTAATGGGAATCTAAGAAACTAAAATATATCTTGAAATTATGCAAAAATAGCTGCATCACTGCTGCCTTGGTATTTCCAAGACTTCTGTTCATGCCAGTATCCTATGGATGCACTAGGGATTTAAATCTCCTGAAACTGCAGTTGCTGAAGATCTTGTCCTGGGATATTCTGACACATTACTCCACATGCAAAACACATAAAAATGGTTATTAAGAGTGATAAAATTATACTAAGTGGCTCAATTTTGACTTTATACAATCCTGAGAAAGCAGTCACATTTTATTTTTCAGCATATATATCTTTTTTGTAGCACCTTTTCTCTCAGATAGGCATAATCATGAACATGTTGACTCTTTAGATAAAAAATTATTGTAAAGCATAAATACTTTCATGTGCACTTTATGTTTTGTGTTTTAACAGTGTGCAACAAAGGAAGCTACCTTTGTGATGCCAGAAAATATGCCTTCAATAACTGGAGTTTGTAAAAAGTAGCTGCAAGTGACAGAGCAGATGATTTTGTATTTGTAGGAACTCAGTGGGAAATGGGTGACTTTTAAACCAGACTGAAATATGGAAGTCTTTTTATTGGCAATGTCCTGTCTTTGCAAAGTGTATGCTTGAAAGCTGTGAATTAGATGTTATTGATATATAACATATATAACTGATATAAAACAGCTCGAATTTGTGGATGTTGAATCAGCACAAGTTTTCCTTAAATTCTGTGAATGCTGCTGTGCCATTTGTCTAGGCATTTATCTCTGAGTTTGTTCTTGATCAACAGCAATTTTTATGTGTTGTAGCAGACCCCTTCTGGGCTGAACGCTGAATTTAAATTGCTGTGAGATCTCAAGTAAATGCTACTGGGAAGTTTTATTATCTGCTGTGAACCAGTGGAAATGCCAACAAGGCAAATGAATAAATGTCAACTATTATTTCCACACCGGCATTTCCTGAGGGTTGCTTAGACCTGGTCAACCATATGGGGGTGTATTGGAATCAGGGTGCAGTAAAAAAGTTGAAAAAATTACTGAAGAACTGCTGACACTCCATCACTTGTATCTGAGGAATTTTGGCATGAAGGTTCCCTAAGGGCACCTCGTGTGCCAAGTAGCAAAATGCAGTCTCCTGTGTCAATGGCTGAGCCAGTTCTACCACTGAGGTGTCTGTGAGGCTGACCTGAACTTGGACTTCTTTTTTCTTTTTCTTTCTTTTTTTTTTCAGTCTGCAGTGCATTGACTGATGTCAGTTGCTGGCAGATTTGCCACTGTGGTATTTTCCAGTCCCATCATCCAGAGGCCCCCCTCTGCTCTTGTAGAACAGATTGTCCTGATGCTGCAATGAAAAGGCCATGGCAGTTTTATCCCTCACTCTAGGAACAAAAAGCAAGATGAGGAATCCAACTAGAAATGTTCCCAAGCTTTCAAAACCAAAATGCACATGTGTCAGAATCCTCAGCCTGTGTGCTCCATCTATGGAAAAAATTAATTAACTGCTGAATCAGTGAATTCCTCTCCATCAGATTTCTCAAGCACTATAAAAGAGTCTGATACATTGAATGAGGGAGCTGGATTGAAGAGTTAAAGAGATACAGACATCTATTTTGTCTCAATCTGTTGGTTTTTTTTTCTATTTGTTTTTCAAGAAAAGAAAACATTCTCTGTAGTTGTCAGCCTTATATTTGTAAAATATTCTGCTTTTTCTTAGTGAGCACAGGAAAAAGTCTAAAATTGTAAGTTTACTGGAAATTGTATGAATTACATGAATTATTAGTAATTAAAAATATTATTTTTATAAACCAAGGAAGAACATATGTTTCTTATTTGATGTAAAATGCAGTTGTCTTACAAACAGACAGAAAACACCAAATTCCATACAACAGAAGGAATAGTGATCCAGAATAGTTTTAAAGTATATTGACACAGCCTGGGGCAGTCACAGAACATGTTTTCTACTTCTTCTTCCTCTTGTGGGTTTGTTTTTTTTTTTCCTTTTTTTTTTTTTTAATATATAAAATCACATTGTACAAGAGGGATTTTTATATCAGGGCTTGATTGGTAAATGAATGAAACTGACATTTTTCAACTAACATGTTTAAATATTCAGCATTTGCCATTTGTATAAGAATGGGTGCCTTTAAAATTTGTATGGTTGTTCTTGAAATAGTTACTCATTTTATTTAAAGGATTCTCCATTTGAAATATAGCTTATTCTGCAAATTACATAGTGAAACCAATGATTTTAGCAACCTCAGAATGTAAAATTTGTACATCTTATATTACTCTAGTCTAAAAGCTATAAACAGACTTTTTTTTACTATATTCTAAACTATGTATGTGTGATTTCTGAATATAATTTAACTGATGCACTCAGGTAAGATAGAACATGCTGAAAGATGGTTGAATGATACTTAGGTTGCACTTTGCTAAACTTGAATGATAACCATGTAAGGTTCTGTAAATTTCTTCTTAATTGTTTGAATCAGGTTTAGGATAGGTACAATGGGATTAAACTGGTATAATAATTTTCTACCAAATCTTATGGCTTATCACTATCTTCTGGAGATTCCTACACCACATAAAAACATTGATTGATAATTAATGATCTGAAGAGTATATGAATCTAGGTTCTTCTAGTTTACAGTGTTCTTTAGTGATCTAGGAATCAAACCATGTGTATCATTCTGACTTTAGTGAGTCTGGACATATTCCCCATAAGGGTCTTTGGGTCTATGGCTAAACTGTGGAGCTCAGGGTGCTTCACAGTTCCCAGTAGCAGATAGACATCACTTGTGGTCCAACCCCCTTTAGAACTAGATCTGCATGAATGCTGTTGCTCCTTCACCTTGCTTTTCAGTGGAATTGGTGGGTTGGTAGAGAGCTACAAATGACCAAGAACTAGGATTGTAAGGTACTGAGGTGTGTTAAATACATTAGGAGCAGAGCCCAGTCCTAATGCATCAATTAAACAGCATTCTTTGGACATTGAGCTGTTATTTAATAATCTTTAATGAGAGATCTGCTAAATAGCTTGGAATATACTGTGTAGACACAAAAATGTGTAATTTTGTGGCAAGCCAGGAGCTAGGAGCACCTCTGCCAGCAGACGCTGGTGTGGAAGACCAGACACAGCCTGTAGTTGTCTATGCCTCAGCTCTTTTGCTCATATGCTGTGGTGTCTTAGAGACACTTAGGTCCAGTGGAACCACAAAGCTACTGGATATTGAGGGTGGCCTGGGAAAGGGACATGAGACACTGGCTCAAAAGCACAGATGCCTGAAAGGCATTAAAGAGATCAAAGAACAGTGGGTAGGCAGTAAGGAAATTAGCTGTGTTGACAACAAATGGGGCTCAGGGGGTTTCTACCCATCTGAGGGAGACCTGGTCTGAGTGCCTGTCCCATCCCACTCAGTGGACAACGAGGGAGGTGAATATTTTGTGTTGTCCTGAAAGTGGCAGTCCCTGCATGTGTGAAGTCACAACAGTGACTCCGAGGAACAATAACACAGCAATTTATTAGTTCTCCCTAATGAAACAATCAACAAACGGCACAGATAAAGACTTCTGTTTCATAGGGGATAGATTTATGGCATGACCAACTTCAGAGAGGAAAAGGAAGAGAGACTTATTAGAAAGAGGAAAAGACAAAACACTTAAAGAAAGACAGGGTCCCACCTAGACAGGACTAATATCTTTCCTTTGTTAAAGCTTATCTGCATATCTTTCTTTAAGTTAAAGCTTATCTTCAAGAGATGAAGCTATCAACAAGCAATCAACACTTTTCCTCTCCCAAATCTTACCATCTCACAGGGTTTGAGACATTTAATAACCAGGCTCTTTCAGTGTCATTTCTGGGTCATTTTGCCTCAAAGTTCCTCGCAATGAAGCATCAGGACACAGTGACCTGGCTGCAGTGATGTGAAATTGCAGGTATTTCCATGAGACAGACCCTGATTTCTATAATTACTGGGTGTATGACCTTGAACATAAATCTGCATAATTAATGGATCATTTTAACCTTCACTTTTCTGTAGAACTACTGGCTAGCTGAGCTTCTGTGCAGTGGACTATGACTTGGCAATTGCATAGAGGTATTCTTACTCAGTGTGTTTTTTTAAGGTTGGCTCTTATTTTTGTGAAGATCAGTCAGAATTCCTATTCTGCCCATCCCAAACTTAACTCCATGTGCCTTCTAGGAGAATCTGCTCCATCACCTTCCCAGGCACAGAGGTGATGCTGACAGGTTGGGAGTTCCCAGGCTCCTCCTTTCTACCCTTGTTAAAGCTGGGTGTGACATGGCCCTGCTTCCAGTCACTGGGGACTGCACCTGCCTGCCAGGACTTCTCAAATAGTATTGAGAGTGGCTTGGGGACCACATCTGCCAGTTCACTCAAAACTGTGGAATGCATCTAGTCGTGTCCCACAGACTGATGTCTGTTCAGGTTCCTCAGGATGTCACGAACCTGATTTTCACAGACAGTGGGAGTGCCTTGTGGTTTTTTAACTTGAGAGGTGTTGGGAGAGAGGTTTCCAGTAAATATTGAGGAAAAAAAAGTCTTTGAGAACCTCAGTGTTCTCTTTATCTGTTGTTCCTAGCTCCCTGTTCTTGTCCTGCAGAAAGGGTATATTTTTTTTCACTTTCCTTTTTTCATTGATGATCCCAAAATAAAACTTACATTTTGTTGGTTGTTAAATACATTTGTTTGAGACACTTGTGGGAATGAACTGTGTCAAAAGCTTAAAGTCTATTTTGTTTGCCACGATGATTCCTTTACTTTTAGCAGTCAACTACACTGTTTAACTTAGGAAAAAATAACGTATGCATGCACACATGGGAAAGCATGCAGAAAATAATTTTATCATTTGTCAAAACCTGTGCTGAACATTTTGAGACAGTGTTACGTAGACTTTATTTTCTGGGGAGTGATATGAGTGACTAACGTGGTAATGGAATTGGCAGATACAATATTGGCTAAGTGCTTGGTCTAAGCTTTGAAGTAATAAAGCTGCACTTTCAAGGACTTTTCAAAAATGTTTTGGACAGTCAGGAGATACAATAATTACTGTTCCATTATATCAGTCTCAGTGGGCATTGCGTGCTGATCCCCACCAAGTTGCATAAGTGCCCTAACTTCCAAGAATTTATCATTTAACTAATATTATTTTATTTTATTTTATTTTCATTCTGGATTATATTTATTAATTAGTCTTGTATGAATTTAGAAATTCCATGTATTTCATATATATTTCTGGTAGGACTGTGACTGTGCTTAAGAGTCAGTGGAAGTGAAAAAGCCACTTTAATCTCTTCTGTATCCATTTAATTTAAGTTGAAACTTTTTGCTTTCATATGGACTTAGGAGCATTCTTAATAGCCTGGTTACTGGCAGAATCATTACAGAAATTTATCTCTATTGCAGGCAAGTCTGCCCATGGAGACATGATGTATTCATCATCTGTTCTTATGTGTAGAACATATTTAATTATAGTTTAACATTTCCTAAGTTTTCTGACCTGATATTCTTAAATACTATATTTTGGTAGAATTAGGATACTATAATTACAAAATAACTATCACATTTTCTAGCAAAATCCAGCAGTTCCTCCTAGATGTTGAATACTTAAAATAAGTTGTTATGATGCTGATGCTTCCACTCTACCAGTGGAGTGTTTGGCAATTTACTGACTTCTGCTACTGACATATGGTAGAGAAAAGGTAAAATATTTTATCAAAATGATGGTTAGTGTTTTTTAAGAGACTGATTAATCTCTTAAAAGATTTTTTTTTTTTTTTTAATGCTTTACCTTACATTTTTTATTCTGTAATGGCTAGAAACATACTCTCTTACCTATGAGAACTACTTTTTGGCTTTTGTATATTTCTGGTCTGCTGCACATAGTATTTGGGTTCTCATGTATCAGCCAAACCTGTGGTTTAACATAAACAGATGAAATAAAAAATGATGTGATGTCTTCAATCACTTAAGATGTGCTCTTGAGAAGGATTTAATCCTCTTCTCTGCAAGGAAAGGCATATATTCTTTAGCCTTCCTATGACCAAAAAAGCCCTTTCAAAGATGTCCACAAAAATTAATTGACAATTCGACATCCTCAGCTTTCTCTGACTGTTCACAAAACTCCAGAGAAAATCCTAACAGCTAAAGACAGAATTATGGAATAACAGTATGACAGGGAAGGCTCAGAGTTTCCCAGTCCAGTTGCATAAAATCTTTGAGGGGCAGAAAAATTCTTTGAGGTGCATTGAAAAACTGATCTAGATTTTTTTTCAACAGTGATAACAAAGTTGTCAGGAAGCAATACTATTCCATTCCTTGTCATGAAGAAGGTTAGAAGATGAACCTTCATGTACGAGAAAGACTGTAATAATACATTTATGCCAGTTATACATACTTTAAAGTACTGGGACCTAATTCTCAAATCCATGTAAGGCAATTTATATGAGTAAGCAGCAAATGCAATATTTAACTGTGATTATTTCTCATTACACAGGGGAGCTTAGCTACTAGAAAGACTGCAGGATTACTGTCTGATCTCCAGTGCCAGGTCTCTGTTGCACACAGTAATGGAAAGCAATTGTCCTAGTGCTGGAGCATCATCACAGAATGGTGACAGGCACGATCTTGCTTGCTTTTCTACATGGGCAGGGTTTGGCTGCACTGAGCTAAAGACAAAAACATGAAGCCTGAGGCAATCCATTTGTTTGCAACAGGACAATGTTGAATGAAGCCTCTGAAGAAACGCCAGTGTCAGGGATCTTTAGGCTGTGATATGCACTCATATGAGAGATTTCTGTATTGTTGATTCAACATTGCTATAAACTGATTACAAATCCCATCTAGCCTGACATTAGTTACAGACTAGTAATCCTATTTGCAGCTTTCAACTGATGTCATGACACATAGCTGGACTGAAGAAAGTAGAAAATTTTCAGTAATGCTTGGCTTGTTTTCTGACGTGAGCTTGGTTTAAACAGCTTTCCAGATCATAGAGTGGTCTGTCACATTTTACTAAAATGGAAGTTGGGAAATCTTTCAAAGGGAGACAATTGGTAGCATTAGCCACAACAAAACCTGCCGTTGCCAAGAGAAGAAACTGCTAACAGGTGTTTTGCTCTTAGTCCTAAAGCAGGTAATACATGTAAGGCAGCACAGTATGGAAGTTAAGGTTTTGATCTAAACCTCTGCCTGACATACCTTACAGAACTGGTGTTCAGTTTCAGTAGCTGTTTTTACTTCTTTATCTGTGGAGAAGGACTATTTGTTCATACTACCATCTAGCATGCAACTAAATTAATGAGGTTATGAAATGGGGCTGTTTTAGCAATAAGCTGGGGTATGGTTGAAACAAAGTTCTTTTCAAGGCAAAGTGGGGTGTGTTTCTAATGGCACTGGGCACCTTCAGGTGGCATTGGTAGCAATAGCTTTAGGTTCTTCCTGGAGAGGAAGCTCTATCTCTTTGGGCTGCCCCAAGAGTGATGGAGTTCCACTGCAATGTGTCACCTGTGAGATGTCCTGGGGGCACAGGGTTGTTTTCAAGGTTCTGAACTGATCACAGAATCACAGAATCACAGAGTGTCAGTGGTTTGAAGGGAGCTAGAAGATCATCTAGTCCAACCCCCCTGCCAGAGCAGGGGCACCTAGACCAAGTCACCCAGGAACA
>JANHGL010019654.1:0-23087 GCA_024611195.1 Ceyx melanurus
TATTGAGCATCACTTCCATGAACTTGCACAGTTCCCTCCTGATACCATGAAAGGAAATTCAGTTTCCTGTTAGAGGTGTTTCTATGTTGTTGAAAAAACATCTCCTTTTGATTGTCTTGAGCATGTTACCCATTAACTTCATCTGATGCCTCCTAGGTCTTATATTTGGAGAGATAATGAGCAACTGATCTTTGTTCACATTTTATAGGTTACTCAAGTCTTTGTCAATCTTTACCAAAGCAATCTCTTTCCTAGGCTGGAGAGTCCCAGCCTACCTAGTATGGAAATGCTCCTTGTGCTTTATCGTTCTTCTCTAAACTTTTCCAATAAGACAATTTACTTTTTTTCAGAAAAAGTGGCCAGAACTTTAACATTCAATATGCTTTTTAACTGCTTTTTAGCACTGAGCAGGGTTGTTCTGTTTTTGTTTGGTTGGGTTTTTTTTGGTTTGGGTTTTTTGTTTGTTTGGGTTTTGGTTTTTTCGTAAACTTATGTAACTCTCAATTTCCACTCCAATGATGGTCAGCTCAGAACTACTACTTTATAGCTAGTTACATTTTTCCCCATGTGCACTGCTTTATGCTTATCTACATTCAGTTTAAGAAGCTCTTCCAGTGTACACTCATTCTGTCACCTAAGATACTTTTGTTTCTCAGTTTTAGCAGAATTTCTGCTGTTAATCTCCTATTAATCTCTCTTTACTGCAAGAGCTGCTTGTTTATATTTTAAATTATTTTATGCAATCCATTCAAAGATTTTACCTCTTATTCAGTATCTTCTTAGTGTTTTTAAGGGTGTTTGGTAAGGACTCTTGTTGAATACATGGGAAAGTACAAATTAAAAAATGCTGCCAACCAAGGATCTCCCATGTCTGCATGCTTCTTATCATCTTACAGGAACACGATGAATTTGTAGAGCATCATTTCCCTTTACAAAGCTGTACTGAATTTCTCCCAGTGTGTCATAATTTGTGCACCTTCTCTATCCTGCATAGTAATTTCTACTCAATTTATCAAACTTTCCAGTCTCTAATTTCCCCAGTTTCTCTTGTAACAATTAAAAAAGTCTGGCACTGTATTATCTACTATGAGGTGCTCAATTCTAAGACTTTTTTTTATATAAGATGCTATGCACTCATAATTTCAGCTAATTCATCCTTGAGTCCCTTAGATCTTATGGGTGAGCACCATCTGGTACTAGCATTTTCTTTCTGTATCTTTGGTTTATTTGTTCCATACGCCTTCTACAGACACTTCAGCTTGAAACAGATCCTCTGATGATCCCCATAAGGAGGTGTTCTACTGCAGAAAGCTCTCCAAGTTTCTCACAGTGAACACAGGATTAAGAAGAAAAAAAAATTATTTTTTTTTTTCTGTTACAGCTATCTCTTCCCTGAGGACTCCTTTTGTACCCTGGTTATGTATTGGCCCTATAGTTCCCTAAATCATTCACCTCACCTTGCATTCAAAGAAGTATATAGTTGCAATTCCTTCAGACTCTAATATTTTGATGTAAGTAGAAATAGTTGCCCCCTTTGATCTGAATATGACTGGGCATCCTGTTTTGCAGAAATACCCTTCTGTATGGCAACAGTTATTTTTCCCTCAAACGCTGTTTATATATACTACATATAAACTGAGCAGGTCTTGGTCATAGGCTCAGACATATATTATGATTGAAAATAGGAGCTTACATTGTGAGCTTTGAAGTAGAGTTCTTGCTGTTGATCTTCTTAGGCCTGTGCTTACTTTGAATTCTGTAAGTGCTCAGGACCTTTAAATAATAGGATTAAAGCAATCTTTTAGTTGCTGATGTGAATTTCATGTCTAACAATTCACACAGAGCTGAAAAAATATACCATCCGTTGTCAGCCTGATAGACATATGGATTGTGTTTGTCCCTGACAAGTTTACATTCACATGGCTGTCTAGTGGAGTTGCTATCTTAATGTGAAAGAAATTAAAATGTTGTTAGTAAAACAAAATAAAGAGAATGTGTCTCATGGTGAAAGATAAGTAATTTTTTTTAATCATTAGAGAGGAGCCAGAAATCACATTACAAAGCAGCACTAGTCCCTTCATTTACTTCTAATGGCTACCCATAAGTCTAACGATTCCTTGCTGAGTTGCTATAATATAAATGCCTTACATGGCTGAGCACTGCCTGGCTGGCTGCCTGCTCTCTGATGAGCACCCAGTCCACAGTGATGCTGCTTCTTCCTTATATCAAGTAGGATTTCCATAAATCTAGACCCTTCACTTGTAAGGAGGAGGTCCTAGCACTTGGATGTCCAGGAAAAAATGTGGTGAAGGGTCTCTTTTTCTCTGGCAGCAGACACAACACTGGCAAGCATCAGAAAGTTCACTCTTAGGAGGGAGAAGAGGAAGACCTGGGAGGAAGGTTGACTATGCTTGAGTGTTCACAGATCTTCTACATCCATGCACACGCTGCTTCTCCTGCTGTCTTTCTACGCGAGTGCGCCTCAGACCTAGAGCTGTTTGCTGTTTCCTTTAGTAGGTTGCAGATCAACCTGACAATTGTCATTTTTAAGGACAGAGGGAAAAGGCAGAAAGGAGGCACAGATGTATGTACTTGGGCAGGAATCCAAGTTGAGAGTCCGGTCACAAATCTTCTTCCAGCAGGTGGCACAGGTTCCTGCGTAACCAAACCCTAAGCCATTCCAGGAATAATGTGCTGGATGTGCCTGTGCCTTTCACATGCTACCTCTCTGCTAACTCAACTACTTCAACAAATGAGGAAACTATTACCAAATGCAGGCAACTAGGAGGAGTGTCAGACTCCAGTAGGAAGTAATGATAATAGGGGGAGGAATGGCTAGGACAAAGAGAAGACCATACATGGACCCATACAATCCCCATCGTGGAAGCTGGGTGCTCCTGTTCATGGTTGGGGAGTGGTCCTGCCACACCACCTCTGTGTGTGCATTTTGCCACTGGAAGCAAATTGAGGGCTTCTGAGAAGAAAAGGATGGACAAACAAACTGCCCTTGCATACTGCAACCTCCTTGTGCCAATGACAGGGAGACCTTCTCAGGTTGACCACATCACCAATTCCTCTGGTCCTGATGCCTTCCCTGCCTGCATGCACAGCAGTAGATTGTGTTGATCCAAACACAGCAGAGTATGGTCCACACTGTTGATTTGTAAGTGAAGCCCCTGGTATGACTCAGCCCAAAGCCCCTAACACTTTTCCAGGTGATCTCTGGAATGGCTCAAGTGCTTGCCTGCATGAAGGACTGCTCCTAACAAGAGGGTGGATGTGTCCATCTTGGTTTGCCTGGTAAGATAGTATAACTGTATGGACACCAGCTGTGCCATGCTAGCTGGCTTCAGGGCCAATATTTTGTTATAAACCAAAATGTTTCTGAGATAAAACTAGCTACAGGAGAAACGCTGTGGTAAATCAGATCTATCTATTTCCCACAAGGATGTCCTTAGGAAACCTGTTCCTGGGATACCTGCAGTTTCGTTGATGTAGTCTATTTCTCTCTCTTATGCAGCATTTGTTCTGCAGGATCAAGAGAAAGCCTTTGTTGCCCACTCCAGTCCTTCTTTCTTGAATCCTTTGCTGCTTGTAGTTGGTCCCTTGGTCTTCAAACCTGGTGATATGTGGATGTAAAATCCTTGAAACAGACAATTTTTCTGGTTGCTTTTCAAGTGTGTGCTGGAGTGCCAACATATGAAACCACTGTCTTCCTCACTTCTGTCTGCCTAAATATCTTCTTAAGTAGAACAATGTGACTTCTTACATCATTTAATATGTTTGCGCAAGTAATTTCTTATAATTATACCCTCTGCTAGCCACCAGTATTCCACAGCAACAAATAATTGTATTCTAGGACACTAATGCACTAAGTGCACTAATAAATATAGATCTTTAATAGATTATAAATGTGCAAGTTATTGAACTGCAAGACTTAGGTAAGATGGCACTACAAATAACACCATGGTTTTATTTAAGGTTGTAGTCTACAACGAAAAGTGAACAATATTATCATGATGCTCAAAAATGTTTCTGGATCCAATCTTGGAGGCCTCAGAGTAAAACTCTTACTGAATTTGATGAGATAGAGGGTGAAACAGTTTACAAATGTATGACCTTACCAATCCTAATAAGATGTTCTAATTGTCTTTTATAATAGGATATTTATAATGATGGAGTATTTTCCCATCAATTGCCTAACAAACTCACATATGCACCTTCCACTATTAGTAAAGCTTTTGTTCTTTCTCTTAAATGATCAATCTAAGATGACAACCAGCCAGCTGGCTTTGTTACCACTGTAACAGAATCACACAGAATCACAGAAGCATTATGGTTGGAAAGGTCCTCCAGGGTTATCAAGTCCAACCTCTGTTCTAGCATTTCTCTAACCACTACACCATATTCTGGTGATTTTATTTTTTTTTAAGCAGTTCAGTAAAAGTAATTAGGAGTACAATTCTAACTCATAGCATTAGAACAGGAAAGTACCAATCTCATGCAAAAGCTCTTATTTCCATACAAGATTTCTACCAAAGGCACTTAATGTTTCAATTGCAGTCTCCAGTTTTTCAGACACCTTCAACTTTGCACAAAAAGGTTCATTGGATTGAAACTTCTTCAGGTAATGTTGGCTGAAAATACTATTGCCATTACAAATTTTCAAATAGTTTTGTGCCATTTTCTCCCTGTTGATGAGAATGGATTGTCTAGAAGACCATCACCTTTCAGTCATTTCTCCTAAGTTCCTACAGTGTTTCATAACCCTTCATTCCCAAATAAACTCTTTCACACCCTTTTGTTTTGAGAGGCAAAGTGATTTCTGAAGACTATTGCTCTATGTTGTAGGTCTACCAAGTGAGAAAAAAAAGAAAAAATATTTTCACTTTCTACATGGTTTTTTCTTTTTACCAGAAGCACTTCTCATTCATCTGACATTCTGTGTTCTGTGTTCCTACAGCACCAGGATAGCTTTGGTTCACCTCAAGAATCCTCAGAGAATGTCCCAGAACACATCAATGCACAGGAAAACCAATACAAGAAGTAAAAATGACCAAGGAGAAAGATGAGAAATAATCACAATCCATTTCTTATTACAGAGAGAGTCTACATTACCAAAGCACCCTGATTCATAAAGGTAGAAAGGAGAGGAGAATTTGCCAGTAGTAGACAGGGACTTGTGATAACAAAGTCAGCACCTTGATCAATAAAATATTTTGCATAATCTGGGCAAATAACCTACAGTGTCATTCATCCCACCTTATTTTAACTGAACAAATTAGGTGTCCCCAAAAAGCCATCCATGATCCCACTATAGTGGCTGGAGAAAGAAAGGTGCTTACAAAGAATCATTTGCTAGACACCTAATGAGGATGACATGAACTTCCCTGTAAATGTGTTTCCACATTGAATCTAGAGAGAATCCAGCTGACTAGTTCAGACACCTGACCTTGGACAGCTAAAGTGCAACTGGTATGTCCAGTCAGAACACTTTAATTCAGCTGCTATATTCCCCTCTGCTTAATTGAGCAGAGCTGGAGACAACATCCTACACGTTGGCCAGAGGATTTTAAGGCAGATGAAAGGAAGAAAGGGGAGACTCTCTCTCCAAGACTTATTTCTTGGATTCCTGGGTCACCACAGTCTTGAGCTGAGTCTCACAGCCTGTCAGTCTTTACCGTCCTTCAGCACTTGAGTCTGCCCTCAGATCTGACCCTTGCTTCTACTTTCTGAATTAGAAAAAAATGCTACTTTTCTCCCCTAAAAGGATATTGAGTGAAGAAATACTCGATGGTATGAAGTATGAGCCACATGAGTATGTAACACACAATGTGTTTAACCTGTGCTCATGTGAATTCCTGAGATGGGGCTTATACCCGGAAGTTGAAAACTACAACAGACAGAGATTATTCTCTCTTTTACTATTCTGTACCTGGAATATATATTATGTGGCCTGCTATAAGGTGTTAGCACATCTTTCTTGTATTATAAATGGTGTCCTTAACACCCTGAGTGTCCTGCTGCCTTCTGCAACCAATGCTGGAGGCTGTGGGGCATGTTGCAGTTAATGGACTTCATGCATACAATATTGCAATATTCAGTATTTTAAAAATGGGATAAAGAAGAGAATAATGGAATTCTGTGTGGTGGTATCTGTGGACCACAGGTATTCCTGTTTTTGTACGATAATCTCTAAGCACGCTGGGCTTTGCTCCCTGAACTGCAGACTACCAAAAAGGAGCACTAGTCACTGTTACCCACTTCCCTCCAGCAGAAAGCATGCAAATTTCTCCCGAGATTTTGGTGAAAATCTGTTAAGCTTGACAGGGAATATGCTGATCTGAAAACCCACTGGCTTTGATTATGAACTGTGTGAAACAATTTCTGTCCCCACATCTGTGCCCATTCTATTCCCATGACAACATAGTTTGATAGTGTACTTATTTTCCTTTTTTAAATGAGAATTTTCCTCTCATTACGTATGATATGAAAGTTTTACAGAGGAAAAATAACATTATAAAAGAGAACCCATACAAGTGGCTTCACAGGAAATGTTACAGAAAATATAAAGTGAAATGGGGGGAAAATATTTCTTCTTCTTGCTCTTTCAGTTTCCCTACTTCTTGGTGGCATGTGTTAATGGTAGCCAGTAAATCAACCTGCAGCAGAAGCATTCTGAGTTTTATGAAGTTGATGGATCCCTTTAAAATATTCTCCTTCCATGTTTGTGTCAGAGTGAGCTGAGCAAAACCAGGCAGAATTGCTCCAACAGCTTTCAGAAAAACTAGGACTCTGTACAATATGACCTCTGCTTCTCAAAGCTAATCAGTGTTAGATGATGAACATTCTTGAAACAGACTGAGATTTATGAGCATGAAACTGTACTCACTGTGATATAAAGCCAAAGATAAAATATCGCAGCCAGTAATAATGCATCTCACTGAAAAACAACTGTGTCAGAATTGCCTGTGCTCTGGTTAGACAATACACAGCTACAAAAAGGGAAAACTGGTAAGAAAAAAAAATGTGAAAATGCATGTTGGTGGTGCAAATCTACAGAAGTCTGGACTATTAATATTAGAAGGTAAAAGGAGGAAATCTGACCTTTGCTAAAATCAGCGGATGTTTCTGAGAAAACTCCTATTGATTTCTGTTGGGTCAGGAATCCCACCCCCGCCTCCCAAGGCAGCATTCACATTCCCTTCCTTCTCTGCTTTTCTCCCTTGTAAAATGGCCTTTTACATTTTCTGTATTAAAGGAGTACTTGAATGAAATGCCCCCTCCCAGCCTCTTGCCAGCTGCAATCAAAGGTCTGCCTTGTTCTGATGACTTGCTGTTTGGAAGGGAAAAAGCAAAGTTATTCATCCATTAATCATATTTTCAAATGCTAGGTAAGAACAAAGTATGATTGTTTGGAAGACTGCCTTCAGAATGGGTTTGCTTTGGGAACGGGCTTTGCATCACTTTTTTTTTTCAATTCTAAAATTCAAATCCAGTGAAAAATAACTTCATTAGTATGTATGCTCCTGCATTTTTTCAAGCTAAAGAACTTCGGCCAACATGTTTTTTTTTAAAAAAAACCAACAAACTTCATGTTTAGCTATGCATGATTGGAATGCTGCTCCTGCTTCTTGTTTTTAAGAGGGAATATTGTCAATACACCAGTGGAGACATTAACAATAATTGCCCAAACAGAACAATTTTGTTATTTTTATTGTTTTAGCCTCAGACTTGGCTGATGAACAAAAAACGTAAGGACATGAGAAAATTTCTAGTATGGGAGAAGAGAAACTATTAAAAAATATAATTTTTTTTGCATGATTTCTTTATTGCACAATTTACTGTGGAAGCATATCAGCTTAGATTGATAGCCCATTCTTGGAAAAAACAGACTGAGTGGAGCAGTGGGCCTGTTAAGAATGCTGCCAGCCCCACACTGGTGGCCCTCTAAGAGTCAGTGCAGCACTTTCTGGTGGGATGTGCTGCCTTTGGGCTCACAAAACTTATCTCACCAGTTCTAGTGAGCACAAGAGCAGAGCTCTGTGCAGATCTGAAGAGAGCAGACCATGGTCTAGAGGTGAAACTGTTGCTGATGGAGAACAGAGAGACATGTGGAGGTGCCGGCTGTGGTGTCTGAAGACATTAATCCTCCCAAGGCATCCATGCGCGGACAGTAAGCCTTGAGATAAGATAGATGTTTGTGCGGAAGATTAGTATTTTACACTCCTTTTTTTCTTCCACTGAAGTTACGTGATGTTCTTCATGTGAAAGGTGGAGCAAGATTGTTCCAAAGCATGTTGTCTCAGTGTTATCTACACTGATGGTCACAGCCCTCAGCAACATAAGTCTGGAGATCTCAGCCAGACAAGACGTTAACTGAGGACATCCACCATGGCAGTGGGTCATTATGGGTGAGGATGGACACGTGAGGACACCCTCAGAGGCTGCGTCTGTACTCATAAATCAAACAGGACCACAGGATGCTTCTAGGCACTGAGACTCAGTCAACCAGACTGGGCAGTTGACCAGATTGCCAGCTAGGGCTCTTCCACCTGGCTATGACCTTGAAGCAAATGCTGACCCTGGAACACGTGGATGTGGACACTTAGTTTCAGAGGCCATGAGTGTGTAGTGGCCCCAAGACCATATATCCCATGGGAGCACTATAGGGTGTATTGTACACACTATTATGACAGAACATGAGAGACAGTCCTGGGAACAGATCCAACTTCTCTATATCCACCAGCCCAATCAGTGCCTGATTTTAAAAAACCCACCTCTCAACTAAAGTCAGTGGATCTCCAGCAACTTTGAACCAAGGACCTACCCTTTTGCATTTGAAATCCTCACTTAGGGACTCAGCCCAATTCCAAACACTTTGAAGCAGGAAGCAGGATGAGCATTCCTACAAGCCTTGATTTTGAGTCAGGTCTAAGGAGTGCTGCTCCCCAGGGGTGACAGGGACCCATGATCCAGTCAAAGACCGTGGAGAAATAGTCACTCAACATTAAAAAAAAAAAAAAAAAAAAGAAAAAAAAAAGAAAAATAGAAGTCTTCTTTCATTTAAATTCCTAAACAATCTAAACAATGAAATAGTAAACAAACTGGTGAAAAATGTGACAGTTTTTGTTTTTGGACTAAGAGTAAATAAATATTTTTTATCTTTGTGTCATGTTTTGTGATCCTTGAATCAAAAGCTGTTCATTTTAAGAATGCTTATATTAAAAATGCATGCGTAAATGCATCCAAACAAATGTACACACACACACACACTTATTTTTCCAAAGATCTTCCTTTTATTTACTTCATTTGAAAATTAATGCTCTCATGAGATGAGGTTAAAAGTTATTTAATGTAACAATAGCCTTATAATTGGCATTTGGTAGTTATTGCTAATGCTATTTTACAGGCTAGTTATGATGAATTCCTGCTTTAACACTGAGTTATGTTTCAATGCTTTGCTTTCTTTTCCCTTTTCACACAGCTGCTGTAATCCGTAAGAAGAGATTGTTTAAACATGAAATCAGCAAACATCGCCTGTAATTTGCCTTTCTTTCTTTCATGCCTAAGATGAGACGGTCTGAAAGAGGGAGGAAAATTAATGTTCCTTCAGTCCATTTTTTTTTTTTACTTTTTATTCTTTTTTTTCACTTTTTATTAACTTTTTTTACTTTTTATTTATGTTCCAAATATTTGTCCTAAAGAAGAAAACTCTGATAAAGGGAAAAAAACCACACCCTGATCAAAAGCTTTCTGCCTGAAGTCTTTCCATTTGTTATTCAAACCAGGAAAGTATGTATAGTTAGACTTGGTTGTGTTTCTTGAGAACATGAAAACATGACAGCATATTATTATGCAAAAAGTAAATAGCAGCTGTTAGTTAGCACCTGTTTCCCACCAGAGGACTGGAAATACAAAGAGAAACCCTCTGTGTGTGCCCTGGACACAAGAAGGGAACAAACATCTTAAAACTACTCTTCCCCTGAGAAATCAGCATTCCCCTCAAAATGCCTACACAGATCCCTGAGAAATCGTTCCACAGGGAAGGTGGAAAGGAGCAAAGAGTCCAAAGGACAGTGAAAACCAGAACAAGGAGCTGTCTTACCTGGCTGCAGCTCGCTGCTGCCTCTGCTTGTGAGTCTGAGAACACCAGAGGACAGGGACAGACCTGCTGCTTTATTGGATTGCCCACACTCTGTGTTTAGGAGTGAGACAGTTAGTCATGCTTTGGGTGAGCTATAAATATCATATCTCTAAAGTACCAGCCATCAGCAGGTGATAAGGACCTCAGCATCTCTGTGCCTTTTAAGGCATCTCAGACTGAGTGGCATGAAGCCCATGATCCCGAGAGACCCCAGTCCTTCACTCTGCTCCATGCGAAGTGTTTGCTCTCCAAATTCACTCACCTGCTGTAGGGAGGTCCCCTGAGAGGGACACCCAAGGAGATGGCATTGTTTCAGGGGTTGATATTTCTGCTATAAGCAATTTTGATTTCTCCATCAGCTTAACTGTCAGGGCTCCAGGATTAACAGGACCACCCTTGGAAATACCAAATGCTTTGCAGATGTGACAAACTCCAGCTGCCCTTCGTTTATCTATCTGTCCTTCCAAGGTGTGAAGCCTTAGTTCAGCCTAGTGTCCTGCCTTGTTTACACCCTCAACGCCTGGTGTGTGGGAAGGCAGTGCCAGTGGTACCATTTCATAGCTAAAAAGACAGTAACTTTAGAGACTAGTCTGTGGACATACAATTAGTCCATGTGGGCAGACGGGCTGTAGGTCAAGAGCAAGCTTTCTGCTCAGGGCTCCCTTCCCACTGCAACACAGTTGTGATGCTGGGAGAAGGAGACATGCTACAAGGAAGGAGAGAGAGATCAGAGATGGTAATAAAGGTCTTCCAGTAACTCCTGTGGGCAGCATCTCACTGGATCCAGAGGAAAACTTGCCTGAGCAAAGGTCAGTGGAGAAGTAGGGTTTCAACCTGCCTTACTCCTTGCCAGTGCTGGGTCCAGCTCTGCATTTCCATGTACTTCTGCAGAGGAAATAGCTGCAAAGACATGGTCCTTGGTATGATGTTGAACTATTTTAAGGTGTTTTTAAGAGGAGGGAAAGGAAATGGTCTCTTTAAGACAGGGAGATGAAGACATAGTGTCGGGCAGTCTCCATGTGGATGTAAGTGACCCTCCTTTACACAGCAACATACTTCTCTGAAGTACTGTGCTCCTGAACTGAGATTGCCTGTTGTTCCTTCTCCTGGATGAAGCAGAAGCATTTGCCAACAGATTACATTTATTTGCTGGATTTATTTATCATTTTCACAGTCCTGAAGAACCTCCTATTCCCCTCATCTTCCTCTTCTCTTCAGAGTGCTGGTAGAACAATAGTCTTCAGGAAATCAGGTTACCTCCCAGCTTGTCTCAGAGCAGGTTTTTTTGAGCAAGCTGTGGAGACTGGATCCTAACACAAACTGTGTGACAGGCTTTCTAACTTTACAAACTGATTTATGGTTTGACATGGAGCCTAGTCAGGTTTTATATTTTCAACTCCAAACCAATGAGAAGTTGGCATCTGAAGGGTTCATTCCAACACAAAAAAAAAAAGCTCATAATAGCATGTCCTTGGTCCCTGCCAAGAAACATGATTTGACAGCCTGAGTCAAGTCTCTTGGAACAAATTACTTTCACACATCTCCTTTTGTCCATGCAGAAATGTCCAGCTTGCAAGCACTGTAAGATCTTCATCTTGACCTAGAAGCTTAGGTTAGGGAGATAAGAGAATCTTACAGTTTTCTGGTGAAAATATTGTTCATCCTAGAGCTAGTGGCCTTTTGCCACATGTTCCTTCAGCTACCGTGTAAACAGCCTTTTCTCATTTCCCAGAAAAATAAACAGTTATTAAAAGTTGTATAAGCAGCAAAAAATGTGGTAGGTAGGACTAATGATTGGGCAGGTCTGGAAAACCTCAGCTTTTTCACGTTAGCCAATTTTTTTTCTGTTTGCATGATTCAAACCTTTGGGTGATGTTGTAGAAACAACCTGTGTAAAAGATGATCATCCCCAGTCCCTGGCCAGGATGTTCTGGACACTAACGACTGTTAACAGATCTGTAATCCACCTTAAGTAGTTAGTTGAAGCGTGCTGGGAGACCACATTTACCCCAAGATGGTCCTCAGTTGCTCAGTGTTTACACCAGATCCAAATGTGCTCTGTAATTGGGCTGACACATGGGGATTAAACAGGTCATCAATATTATTGGTTTTCTCTTTGAAAAATGTAAATGTCCTGTAAATCTGGCTGTTCCCCACTGTCCCTCTGTTCAAACTGGGTTTCATTTCATAACTGTTTAAGCAGTTTCATTTTGGGTATTGCTTTACTCCTTGATGAGCCTCACCAGGGAAAGGAAGGCTCCTTGAAAAGGGATGTCATCAGAAGGCTAAAGTCAGGCTGCTGGACCTGGTCCTGCACTTCTGAGATACAGATGGGTGGTAGGCTACCAGTGGAGGAACATTACTGTGGATGTTATCAGGAGCAGAGAAATCTCCAGGCTTCTCAGCTTTATAGCAGCATTGAAATTCAGCTCTTTAAAAAGCAGGATGGGGGCTGACATGCTCTGTCATGGAAAGCCCTGTTGTCATGGTTCTGCAGCACCAGAGCCAGCCCTGTCACTCCCACAACTAAGGCACTGATAGGAAGTAAATCAAGAATTTCAACCAATTCTCCACTTCAGGGAGATGGGAGGTGTGTGTACTAGAATAACTGCTTTAGAATCATTGAATGATTTAGGTTAGAGAAGACCTTTAAGATCATTAAGCCCAACTGTGCTTTTGAAAAGCAAAGGAAATGCTATAAGGGTTGAAGCACAGCCCCCTGTGGAAACCATACCAAAGGCCTGTTACCCATTGATTCCAGAGTTTGGAATCTTTGCCACTGATCCCTCACAATCAGGATTTGCCCCACAATTCTCTGAGTTACTGAAGATGCCGGAGTGTGGACATCCATCCAAGAAAGATGTAAGTTTTCAGGATAGCTTAAGCAAAATCTCATCATCTTCCACCAGTGCTGCCTTTTCTAAAGGAAGAGCATTACTGACAGATACTCATGGGATTCTGACCTTGCTGTCCTGACATTTGTGCTCATGGTAGGTAGCACAGGGATTATAACCATGTTATGATGTCGTTGAGCCTTTAATCTAATTTGGGGGATTTAGAGGCAGGTTCTGTACATATGATATTGACTGCCAGAGACTTAGCAGAGGCAGAAGAGGGAGCCTGTGGAGATTTTGCTGGTAGTCAATATTTTGCAAACATTTCACGCTCAGTCCCTTGCGGTGAGGAGGATGAGATTAGCAATTGCTGCTGTTAACTGGCGATTCAGCTGTGCTACCAAGCCATGAGTGTGCCTGCTTCTTCTCACTCTTCACAGCCACAGATCACACCAGCACTCTCCTTCCAAATAATACATTTGCACATAAACCCCAAAACCTAGTTGCCCCGCATCTGGAGGAAGAGCAGGTGCAAATGCTAATCCCCATGCAAATCTACAGGCACGCAGACTTTTGCCAGCAGACACACAGGGCATCTGGAGCATTGCACATTTTCAGGACTTTATGTGTTTGAGAACATGCTTGTGGCAGGCAGCATTTGGGCTTTATAAGCTGTGGCCTCAGGGATGTCAGTGACCTATAGGCATGCTGAAGTCAACCTGGAGGACACCAGACCTCGCTCCCTCTCAGTGGGCAGCTATCCTCAACTTCCACCACTCTGCCTGGACTCTGGAACACAGATGAGGTGGAGATGCCTTTGTATGAAGCAGCAAAGCATGTGTGATTTCCAGGGGACTTGTCCTCACCTGGCTTTCCCTCCTGCCCTGTCTTTCAAGCCAAGGTTCCAAGAAGAATGTCATCACTGCAAAGCTATGTGCAAGCTTGAGGGAAGGCTGAAATGCTGTGACCTCTGTTTTCCATGGGTGCTGTCATCAGCAGTTCACCTCACCTACTTTTTGCCATCAAAAGCTGGCATATGGCGTAAGCTGGCTATCTGCATGCTTGTTGTGGGGAGTGGAAGTGCCTGTCTCCTTTTGCTGACTACAGGGGAAGAGTGGAAGACTCACACCAGACAGCTAACTTCTGGTAACTGAAGTTATGTAAAATGTGCCTCAATCACATGAAATGCCCTTGTTGTGTGTGGTGTGCCACAGAATAACTGTGTTGAGCCAGATGTAGGTTAGGCTAGCCCATTTTGTTGCCTCCAGCAATGGCCAGTAGTTCATGCTCACAGAATATATATTCCCCAGAACGGTGTCCTAAATTCCCACAAGTTTTGGTTGGGGGACTCTCTGAGACAGAAACAAACTACATTTAATGACCTTGATGGATCTTTTATTTTTTCTTTTCTGTCCATGAATTTCTTCAGCTGCTTCTGAACCCAAACTCTCAGGGTGTCTGGCCTTGTCTCTTCAGCCCATATCCCTAGGCCTGGGGGCTGGAAGAAACTCAGAGCACAGGCAGGAGCTCTGCCCCATCACAAAAAATATCACATCTGGGTAAAAGATGCAGATGAGCCTTACTTTCAAAATTCAGATATCCAACTCACCAAACCCTCTAAACCCAAGCTTTGCATGGAAAACCTCAAGAGCTTTCCCCTTTCTCCTCTTCTTCATCCCTTGTCTCATTCACGCTGACAGAGATGAATACAGATTGTAATGTGTGCTGCTGCCTTTCTGTCCCTAGTTAATGGCCCCATATTTCATAGAATCACAGAATTTTAGGAGTTGGAAAGGACCTCTAGAGATCATCGAGTCCAACCCTCCTGCCAAAGCATGATCGCCAAGGGCATGTCACTTGGGAACACATTCAGCAGGGTTTTGAAAATCTCCTTCTATCTCTGCTCTCAGGGTTCACCTTGTAAATCTAGTGACACAGCACCAATAAATGCTCTAAGTAAACAGAGTACTGGATGGTGACTTTTTAGACAAAGGGAGCTCTGGATATATGTTTAGAGTGCAGACAAGGTTTGAAAAGCGGGATTAATTTATTCTTCACTCGTCCATTTATCTGCCCAGCAAACATTACAGCTCACAAAAGGTCACTGCTCTTAGTAGCTGTTTTGTGGCCCCACTTTTGCCCTTTCCAACTTTGGATGAAATATTTATTCACTCTACTGTAGCTGCTGCTTCTGGATTATGCTAAGACTTCTTCAATCCAAAACTAAATCTACCCTTGTAATCCACCAGAGTAAGTACTGATAAACCTGAGCTGGCTTCATTTAACTACAAGCTGAGATATAACTATTTGTGTGTCACAGTGACAGAGATATCCAAGTGACTGCCTGAGTTCAAAGAAGATGAGAAAAACAATCCCAGTAATGGCGCCCCATTTGCACACTTTACCCCACAGTACCTAACTCTGTCAGTGACTGTAAGTCCATGTGCTAAAAAATATTTCAGGATTCTATTTAGAAGAGAAGCATTTTCTCATAAGGTAGCTGTTATATGAGAGAAGTACCATGCTGCAACCCCATCAGCAAGAGTCAGGAATTGCCACTAGCAAAATTAAGCAAGAAAGAACCAAGTCTGCTTCCCCTGCCCCCAAGTGCAGAGGTGCTTGTATGAATAAGGAATTTCAGCATAAGCAGTTTTATTTTGGCACACTTAAGAGACTAAAGCAGACTTTTGTAATAAAGCTGTGGATCGCCTTAAGCACAGGTGTAATCACCAGCCCACCCATAATAAGTAATAATAATCCCAGCTCTGGCATTAATTCATCGAGTGACCTTGGACATGACACTGACATCCACATTATCAAACCCGGCAAGTACATGCAAGTCCTGCTGAAGGACAGAGGATCTGCAAGTGCCAAGAACTTTAATAAATAAATAAATAAATAAATAAATAAAGCTCTCAGGGGCTCAGATTTCCTACTTGCAGGAAAAACTATGAGAGACCATTGCGAAGAACGGGATCTGAAAAATACACTGAGAAAAGGAAAGAAAATGTCCCTTGGCAGACTAGGAATTTCCCATGTCCCCACAATCTTTAAAGCCCCATGACTGACTATGATAGCCCTTTCCCTACAGCTTCTGTCTCAGGGTTCATGCTGGTCAGTCAGCATGTGGTCTCAAGCAGAGGTACTCCAGCACCCAAAAATCATCCTGTCTGCATGCACTACATCACAATTAATAGGCTGTTCTTAGGACATATTAAGTGGGACTTCAGTTGTAAAACCAGTATGACATTAAACTACCTTCAAAGTCATTCCCCAAACAGTGCAGAAATAGAAACTAGGATAATGCACCTGGCAGTGGTGATAAATCTAAAATCTTGCACACAATGTTCAAGCCTTGTATCATCTGTTGAGTGGAACATCTCCCTTATGAGGAAAGGCTGAGGGAGCTGGCTCTCTTTAGCTTAGAGGAAACTGAGGGGTGACCTCGTTAATGCTTATAATATGTAAATGGTGAGTGTCAGGAGGATAGAACCAGGGTCTCCTCAGGGATGTCCACTGATAGGACAAGGAGCAGTGGGTGCAAGCTGGAACAGAAGAGGTTCCATGTAAACATAAATTTTTCATGGTGACAGTGACAGAGCCCTGGAACAGGATGTCTATGGAGGTTGTGGACTGTCCTCTGGAGACATTAAAAACCTATCTGGACACATTCCTTGTGACCTAATCTAGCTGACCCTACTCTGTCAGGAGGGTTGGACTATGTGATCTTTAAAGGTCCCTTCCAAACCCTAACATTCTGTGATTCTGTGACCTCTGCACACTGTGGAATAGGACAGTGGTCCCCCTTTTTGTCATTGCTGTGATACAAGTGTTGTAGCTCAGGTTAGCCTGCTGAAGGCCATCCTGTACAATTTGAAACAAGCCCAGCAAGATTAAGAAGTTATGTTTATAAAGAACAGCTGTTGATATTATGGTGTATATCCTTCCCCTGGAGACATAAGCAACTGTATAACTGGTAACTCAATCTTTGCTAGTGGTCTGTTGTGTTGCTGATATAAATACAGCCCAGGGCTACCATGTACCTTTTAGCCCATTTAGCAGAATGAGAAAAATTTCACTGCAGAGCCTAGATTAGCCTGGATGCAAGAGCCAAAATTAATGTCAATCCTGACATCTACAGTTTTCCCCATCCTGAGATCCTGTAGGTGACTATTATGAGCCTCAAATGCTTGTTTTCTCTCTTCATTGAATCACCCTTTTCTTATCCATACCATAAAAGTCTTCAGCTGATTGTATTAATACTTTATGTGTTTCAGTGATGCCTTTTGTGAGAGCTGACAGTGATTTTGCTGGTTGCTGAAAAAAGGTATGTGTATTAAAACAGGCACCTTAATTTTATGGCCCAGTTTGACAGAGAACATGACATTTATCAGCAGGACAGATCTTTATGGTACCTCAGTTAAACAGCAGAGATACTTCCATCATCATCAGAGCTGCTCAGATTTTTCAAAGACAAATAATCAGTTCTATGACCATGCATTAATTCAAAACTCTTGACAGACATGTTTAGCCATTAAGTTGTCAGAGTGCAGAAACCCAATCCAAAGCACACAGAATGAGGAAGGGACACATCTTTCCTGTGTGTGTCTCGTCAGCTGAGACTTGTTAAATTGTTAGCTGCACGCTGATCAAAACAGACAAAATGTGTTTCTCTGATCTTCAGATTTTTGGGAAAAAGTACATTGTGCCTTTTTCATGCTTTAAAAAAAATACACCTACATACAACATAACTAAAGGATAGTGAGGTTAGTCTTAATAATGAAAATCATGCATTCTGGTTTTGCACATATCCTGACTGTGAATTTGCTGATCTTTTCCCAATTTCTAATAATTTGCTTCATAAAACGATCACCAATGTAAGACTAGAGCACCTTAGCATTACTATCATCTCTTAGCGTTTCTTTCCATGTTCCACCATCTCTTCTCCTCTTGGCTGTTGTGGCTGACATGCCACAGCATCTCTCCCCTGCTTCCTTTCTGCCCTGCGTACCTGTGGTGTCAACAGTGGGGTCTACCAACCTCCCCTCTCCACTTAAGCCATGAAATCCACAAGCTAATCCTCTCAATCACTGCCTCCTTACCATCCTTGCCACCTCTTCTTTCGTCTCAAAGGTTAACAAGTGTTTCATCAAAACACCTGCAGTTTTCCACCTTCATCTCATTCCCTGTATCTCCCTGTTGAACTTTATCACCCCACAGCACGTTATTCCTCTTTGTCTGCAGCTGACAAATGTTCTTGTGTTAGTCCTTATGCAGCAAGCCCAGCACAATCATGAGCGTCTGGCACCATTTTGGCAGGGCCTGCCAAGCTGAGATGAGAGCTGAAGCCATCTGTTGCAGCTGTTATTTTACTGTACCTCCACCATGCTGGAGCACGCCCTTACTTCACAAGCAAGAGCCTTGTGGAAAGCAGTTCAAATCAATAACTCACCCAGACACACAAGGTATGACCAGCACCAGCGATAAGGGCAGCTGCTGAGCATGACCCAAGCATCTCTTGGAAAACACTTCTGTAAACAAATCTGCCATTTCATTTTGGGGAAGAAACATTAATATTCTAGAGAGCAGCTTCCAGACGAGCAGTTCACACCTCTCTTTGATCTGTGATTGCACGAAACTTGGCTCCTGCTCAGCAGACAGCAATGCTTCTTGCTGTCTTTTAGGAAAAATGTGCTCCTTTGAAAGAGCATACAGAGAAGAAAGAGGTTTTCTGACTTCCTGTATGAGCCTCGGGTGTCAGCACGGTTTGCAGCTGAGCTTGGGTCTGAAGAGGTTCAACAGCTACCAGACCTAAAGGAATATAAAAAGAAAGATCCCTGGCATTGATGAATCCAGAACAGAGGGAGATGAACAAATAGAAATAAAGTGATGTTGTTATCTCTGCCTTGCATGATGAAATGCTTTCAGGGCATTCAACTCTGCAGCAGCACAAGAAATCCTAAAATGATGTCAGATCCTGAGCCTGTGGGCATTCTGGCTCTGAGCCTGCTTTGGTCCTAAGCTATCCCTGTATACAGAAAGGGCTCTGGAGACATCTTGGTCTTCTAGAGAACAAGTTTTTATTTTAAAAATAATACTGAAATGAATAGAAATACAGTAATTTAATTATTAGAATCTAATAGGTTGACGGAGGTTATATCTTAAAAAAACCAAAACACACACCCTCCCACTCCCCCCAAAAAATAAAATAAAATCTGAGTGGTGCAGAAAAGGTTCAGCTACAGCTGTATACTAAAGCAGCACAGAGGGTTCCTGCTCCTCTGCAAAGCTGCAGGATGTTTCCAGGGTGGCTTGTGGAGAACCGTGGTAGAGGCTCACCTGGATACTTAACTAGCTCATATGCTGTTTTCATTCCCCTGCTTTATGGCATCCAGGCCTGAAGTGATTAAGGACCCAAAACTGAGCTCTGTGATGGGTCCTTCCCCCAGGGCATCTCACACTGTGCCAGGCCCATAGGAAGAAACCCCTCACTCCCCAACTTCTGCTGCATTTTCAACCCAGGGCTGCTAGCCCAGGAGCTACTCTACAGTCCTAGCCATCTAGCCACCCTAGCCACCATACATGATGTAATGTTTCTTCCCTGTCTATAAAATATGGTTACATCAGCTCCACTATACATGGTGCAGGGCACCATGGCTCAGAGAAGGAGGACGAGGAACATGTGATAGTGGAGGCCCAGGGGATCTCAGAAAGACATCTCCCGGAGTCCCCTTTCTGGCACAAATGCGTTAAAAGACTGAATAGAGAAGTTTTTTCAAATGTGTGACCTATTGCTGCTGTAATGGAAAACTATTTGCATCACCTCTCAGTGTGACTGTAAGTAACAGGACATTTCTGCTCCTTTTCATACATGGTATTGTGCTAGCAGCTCAAATTGCTCAGCTTTCTCTTGGTAGCTCAGTAGATTTGAATGCCAGAATCTTACCAAGGACAACACTCCTGCGTAACACCAGCCAGCAAGCAGTGTTTGTGCAAAGCAAAATAGTCTGTAGGTCAAAATCATTATTCACAGGAGATCAGTTTAATGTCAAACAATGCACGATCATTGATCCTGATGCTAATGAGGATAGGCACAAGAGTCCCATATGAGATCTAAACATAGGGACTGCTTGATTCAAAGCATTGGCTGACATGGATCCTGAATTTGGGAGACCAGATGGGAATATGATAAATGACTTTTGGTTTTAATGTTTTCCAAAATTCTCTCATCTAGTACAACCATACTTTCAAAGGGAGAAAATTGTCCTTACAGGGTATTGCAGGGGCATTCATGCCAAGCATGTTTGTGTCATTGTCAGCCTGAAATAATTTCATTGCCATTAATTCTTGTCTCGATGCATCCAAGATCTAATTAACTTCACGCATTATCACTGTTTATATGTTTATATCTACTATGATTATTAACTTATGCATATATATGAGCTGGTGCTTTGAGTGTATAAAGAATGCAAGGAAGCTTGAATCCTGCTATGTCTTCAAGGAGAAGCTTTCACAATCAACACACATAAGGTAAGAACCAGGATGGTGGCATTTTTTTCCCATTCTAGGGAGATGATCCCACCTATCCAACAGCACCAACACTTCCAAGGTCAGGTGATGGTATGAATTAGAGATTTGTGAGGGGGACCTGAAACATCTCAGGGGGGGAGAGAAGAGATGTACAAGTACATACATATCCCTGAATTAACATGCCTTCAGTAAAATACATAGTCTGGACCTGGTCTTGCTTAAAGATAAGTTTCCATCTGAAAGGTATGTAAGTGTGTGGAGAACATTTTTACTGGATAAAACAGACAACAGAGTTAGAAAAATCTGTCTGCAGCTGTAAGTTTTCTTTTGTTTCTTCACGGCTGCCTCTAAATAAGGAGATCATGCTGCTGATCTTTGGATTCCTGAATAAATTCATTCCTTACTTTATCTTCACGTCTGTCTGGTGGTAGGAGTGATTTAAGGATAACTGGCAAACCACCATCATTCCATTCTCAAAGAAATGAAGATTCAGTAAAGGGGAGCCTTGGACCATTCTCCTAGGAAGGATACAAAGCCAAAGGGAGACAGATGTTTCTCCCTGAGCTGCATGGGACATTTTGAAAGTTGCTAATGAGGCTTGGAAATGAAGTCTTACTGGGACAGAGTCTATCTCTGGAAAGCTAGAAAACTGCCTCAGCACAGAGTTTCTAGTAAGTTCATGGTGCCAGGGGTGCCTGAGTCGAAAGGGCTTTGGGATGTAGGTCAAGGCTGCTGCAGCTCCTCCACGTTTAGGGGTCCAGCCTGCAGTGAGATTGAGCATGAGTTCCTAGTAGGCAAACACACATACACTGTGCACATCACCAGTCACATGGACCAGCACAAGATGGAATCAGCACCTTCACTGGCACAGTCAGCACTCACACCAGCACCATCAGCACAGTTAACCCAACCCTCTCTCCCCTTTCTGGGGGATCAAGAAGTCCACTACTGGGATATACAGGCAATGCATGGGTCCCTTCAGGAGATGGTCATAGATGCTCTGTCCTCTAGTTGGCATCTAGCTCTTGGTGTCCTCCAACTGCATTTATGAACTCCTGAGGTTTGTGGTCCCACTCTAGGGTCTGATACTCTAATCTACCAATCTGGATGGAAGCTTGGTAGCACTAACACAAAATGACTCAGGACAGAGAGCGCACCTTCAAAGAAACTGCTTAGAACTAGAATTTAGCAATAACACAACATAGCTGGTGTTGATGAAGCACAGAACTCAGTCAAGTGTGCACTCAGCTGGGTCCTTTTACCTCCTTTCCCCCTGTATTTCCTTATGTTTGGTATCCATCCATTTAATCTTCTGCCTCCATTTTCCACCTCTGGTCCTTCCCATTACCAGTCTCTACAAAGACCCACACATCCTCACAGTGCCCTGAAAACCTCCTGTAAGGAATTTTATACAATCCTCAACTTCTTCTTGTGCATACCACACTAAGTCCTTCACCCTGTTATGTGATATCTCCCTTCTATGTGTATGTTTGGCTGATCCATTGGGCTATGCCTTCATGGGGTATTTCACACAATGTGATGGTATAGTCTTTCTGATGGTCATAGGGAGTTGCCAATTCAGTGAGCCCTATTTTCACTGCTCAGGTCACCACACTGCCCTATTTGTCATTGGTCCTTGCTGGTCTTACCAGTTGCTGTGGTTGTCCCTTGGGTAATAATAATTTGCACATAATGCACAGAAACTTAACATTACTCTTTGGGTGGCTAGTAAAAGTAAAGGCCAAGCAGAGCTACCCACTGTGTGCCATGCTGTCTTGGCATCCTGGAGGATGTCTAAACATAAAAAATACTTCTTTAACACAGAGGAATAGTTGGATGTCCAGCTCTCCTTGCATGTATAAGGCAAAGTTTCCACAAGTGATCTTAATGGCTTCCATCTTGGAGCATCCAACTTGAAATGTGTGAAAGGAGTATGATTTCTAGAGGATTCAGTTCTCTGCAAGCTTCATCTTCACACAGCAGAGACTCTACCCCTTTCCCTGAAAGAACAAGTGCCATGTTTATCCTCATCATCTCTGCCTCAGATACTACTAGAACTGAAATAACCCCAGCTGCCATAGCTTAATTAAACTATCAGTTTAAAATGTCTCAGTGCTGTACTGAGACTGTGAGGAAAATATGAGAACAAATAATTGTGTTAGCTAGGAATAAAGAGGCAGTTTACAGTGTAAAACCATAAAGGCCAATGTTCAGTGTGATCCAAGCTGATGATTATGGCATTAGGCTGGTCCTGCTGTGGACTGCTGAAGAACTAAGACTGTAAATGTTTATTTTTAAAATGGGCATCTAAGGGCATGTTCCAGATCATTTATTACTCCCTAGTGTGACTGAGTGTATTCTTTTAATATCCACTGTTGATATTAACCCAGAAAGCACTTGATATTGCTTGAGTAAAGCCATTTGTAAGAAGAGCATAGAGCTGGACTTACACTTGGCAACATCTAGATCATGGAGATGCATAGCGACTAAGCACAGCTAAGAAGGCTTTTATTTGTACTCATTTATATTCAGGTAAAGATAAAGATATTTTTGCATTTATGCATTTAGCAGATATT
>JANHGL010019654.1:23187-85278 GCA_024611195.1 Ceyx melanurus
GATATCTTTATAATATGTATTTTTATCATTTTTTATCAAATTTTAAAAAATACTTATTTATATGCAGACACCTTTCTTCTTTACTGACAGTACATATATTGACACATCAGTCAGACTGAAGAACTCTCTGTGAGGAAGAGGAGAGCTGTATGGGAGCATCACAACAGCTGCAAAGTGCTCCCTGCCTCTGAAACAGTCACAGGGTTTATCAATCCCCAGTATCCTGGGTCAGGGACTGCATCTCTGGGCTTTTCACTTAGGTTTAGCAGCAGAGAAGCCCATGACAGAGCTCCAGCAATAGCCTTCTGCTCCATCCTCCTGGCCACTTCAGCTCTACTGAGGGTTCTCCTGGCAACTCCTGCCTGGGCTGGTCTGATGTTCAGGAGGAGGTGGCCCTTAGTGGGGAGAAAGCAACACCATTATGCTTGTTTATCCCTTATTGATATATTTGAATAAAACACCACAGTGCTTGCTGGTTTCATTGACATACATTAAAAAAATACCATGACAAGGGATTGGGAAGTTAAGGCAGCTAGTTAGTAGAAAATCCATTAAAAGGCATTTTATCTTTAAGTAGCAAGGTGTACAAACTGTTCAAGCCTTTAGCCCAATCCATTATCAAAAACTCATGGGTCCTTTTGTGATCAGTGGAGACTCCAGAGGATGCTGACCAGAGGTAGTGCATGTCCTGGGCAGATTAGGTGAAGCAATGAGAACACTGGGCTGTGTGCATTTCTGTAGTGTACCAGAATGATTTAGAATCAAACTCTTCTAAGGATCCTTCCCCCAAACCCCATGATGTGGTAAAAGCCAAAGGAGTGAAGCACATCTGGACAACTGTGCTGTAGATACTCAGAGAGGATGACCAGTGGTGGCACCACAGGTGGAGACATGCAAAAGTAAGCAAGAAGAAATTTTTTTTTTCCCCATTTTTCTTTTCCTCTTCTTGGAACCTGTAACTATGTTACACACCACAAGAAAATGAGTGTGATTTAGAGCTAGTCCTCAGTCACCTACGGCTCCCCTTCCCTGATATCAGAGTGCAGGCTGCAGAGTGTGTGACCTCTGCATTGTATGGCAGAAGAATCATTGTCCTTTTCTTACTGCAGCATTAATGTCAGCCGTTTCAGACAAAATAGTTGTGATTTATTTGTGGACGTGTTAACTACACCAGCATCATTGTGGCAGCAGTGAAAAATACGATTTCCTAAGAAAAGATACTATGATTTCCCAACAGCTCTCAACATTGCATGGGTCCACACTGAGTTATTTCATAATGTCATTTAATTCCTGGTGCCTAAACCACCTTCAGAATAAAAACATTTTACCAGCCTGTAGGTGCACTGGGACAAGTGAGATACTGATAGAAACAGTATTGATCTCTGGGGGGAAGGTCTGTTTCTCCATAGTGCCATGGCACAAAAGACCTCTGCCCTAAGCAGTGTCCCAGGGTTTGTTTAGGATCACTTCTGTGTATTCAAGGAAAGGCTCTTGGTTTGTATTGCCTGAGGGGGTTGATGTTTTTCCAATTATTATTATTTTACTGCTTAGAGTCTACATGTTTTCATAGCTTACACAGACTTTGAAGTGGATCTTAAAAATATGCAGAGTTAAGGTTGTTTTTCTGTAGTACGCTGTCACTTTTAAGGATTCCACACTGTACAGCACAGTAAGTAAGCAGATAAGGCTGCGGGACAGTGAGTCTGATGCAGGCAGCCCATCCTGCACTAATTGCCACTATTATTGTTGTTACTGTTATTATTATAAAAACGGCTAACAATGGTAAGAAAAAGAGCAGCTGTTTCAGGTTATCTTCTATCAGCATCTCCTTTTTTTAGTGAAACAAGTTCCTTGCTGAAACTGCTTCCAGCTACAAAAGATTATTCTGAGCCACTTCTTCCATCACACTCAGAACAGACACTTTCCAGATACTCTAGCTCACCAAACACTCCTTGGAAATGTCAGATACATCTCTTGTGAAGAGCTCCCGTTTTAACAATTATTAATATTTCAAGCAAATACTTGCAAGTCTTCAGATTTTGCCCATTGGTCGTAGCACCTTTAGAAAAATGAAAGGAGATTTACGGGCAGTGCTGGTGGGTGGAGGGACAAATACCAGGCATGTAAAAAGCATACCTTGTGGTTTTAGTGACCCATGAGTTATGATCACAGCTGTGATCACATAAAATAGTGAGGTGCATTCCAGCCACTATGACAAAGATGAAAGTCAGAGCGAACATTTGCGTTACTAATTATTTCTGGGAGCCTGGTGTTCAACTCTACAATGCTGCCACGGGTAGATTGCCTTTCAGGGAAGTACTGTAACATTAGCTGTCCCCCAAAACCTTCACTCAGTTGTTTTTTCCCTAGATGAATAGTGACATGGCAGAAGTAATCCTGTTGTGCAGGCATGACTGGACAAGTCTTTGGACTGACTTTGGGGGTTGCTCCCTGTGCTCCACAAAGTCAGTCCTCTGTTACTGCAGAGCCTCCATGAATCAGGGACATGTGTAGCTTTCCAAGAAAGAGGGTCTCATCCATCCTGCTTCATCCAGGATGAAACAACAGATGGGTACAAGTCCTCTCCTTCCTGCCCAAAAGGTCTTCCACTCATCCCTCGCCTTTCGCTCCAGGATACAGTTTGGCCAATATTAATGTGTCATCTGCCAGGCACCTTTTCTTTTACTATCACCAGATGTCTTAGACAACTATTGCCTTGTCCTGGTCTTGGCTGCTCATTCTTACCAACAAACTACATCCCCCAATAGGGTGAATTAAAGTGACATTTTTTTTCAAAATTTTGTGGTTTTTTTGTTGTTTTTTTTTTTGTTCCTTACATCCAGTTTAGTTGCAGACCTGGCATGACAGCAGCAGCAGCAGCAGAGCTGTGGGGTCAGAAGGTGACTTTATAAATGGAGTCCTGAAGTAGGGTTGCCACATGTGGAAAGCATTGTCTTGGTAAGCAATGTAATGGGCTGAGGGGAGCCCTCCACCCACCTCTCTCTGCTGAGTCAGTGTAAACACAGTGTTGTCCCTAAGAATTTGAAACACAGAGGCAGTCTCTGGCTTCAGCGTGAGGTTATTCTTGACCTGCCAGACACCTAAGTAGACTTTTTGTGGTGTCACCTTGTTTGTGCAATACAGTGCGACAGAGAGGTGTAAAGTCAGTACACATATATAGCAGGAAGGCACAGGGCATGTAAATGCTACAGCTTAAACACCTACATCTGAGTGAGTCACCTCAGGCAACAGGTACAGAGCTCAGGAGCACCATTTGGTTTACCCAGGAGGACACCTTCACTTGTTTAAACAGAGAGCACTGCTAAAACAAAACAAGACTAAAAGCCCAGCTATTAGCTGTAAAGAAGAGCTCAGAAAAAACAATCTCCAAGTCAACCTTCAACAGGAAATCAGCCTCTGGTATTCTTTTGAGTTAGCAAAGGTTGTCTTCAGAGGAGAATTCAGAGAGGGAGAAGGGTTGGTGAGCTGGCCTGTGATCCACAGATGCCTTTTTCATTTATTCCCTTTTGCCACTCAGTACTTACCAGAGAGCAGTATCACGGAAGCAACTACAACACCTTTTTCTGGAATGAAGCTACTCTGTGTGTATGCTGAATCACCACACAGGCTGGGCTGACACAGGCTTGCAGAAAAAGGTTTTAAAGTGGGGCTGCTTAAAGCCTGCTGGAGGATGGCAGATTATTTGCATATCAGAAAACATTCCTGATGGAGACGAGCAACCATAAACACCCACCGTTTACCAGCCTGCTTCCATGCTCAAAGAAACCTGATGCTCAGCCATGTGGAGGAATAATTTCTTTCCTCTCTGTAGCAGAAAGTTCACTGAAATGGAAAGCAGCTCTTCCAGCTGAGTGCTCCAACTGGATTTATTAAGTATTTTTTAATAGCTGGCAAAATTATGCATTCACTTTATCTGATATCATGTAAATACTTTGTACAAAATGCACGAAACCATCTTTTTCAAGATTAGATTGGATTAGACACGTACTATCAAAATGACTCAATGAAAATGTTTAGGTTTGAAAGAGGATTTAAATATTATTTTCTATCACTTTAAGGCCTTTGTATAAAGGAGAATTTGGTCCTTTATATTTAAATGGTTGAAAGCATTCAGCTTAAACTGCATTACTCGATAGTTTCCATGTTTCCATTAATAGCCCACTCTTAATTTGAAGTACTGAGGAAGAGTAGTAATTAAAACTTGAATTTCCAGGCATTTTTTAATGCAAATCTATTTCACTTTCCTATATTAAAGGAGGCATTTATGCATTAAGTTAACAGACTCTTAAGCCACTAAAAGCAGAGGTTATAAAGCATATAGGTTACCTGAGCTGCCCCGAGGAGTCCTTCTACATCACACGCTTGCCTGGGCTGAGCCTTTAAGGCTGAGTTAATAGGGATTTAGCAGGAAAATGCTGCCACAAGCTTGCCAGACCAGCAGGCAAGTCTCCCTGCAAGGACGCCCTCCTTCTGCATCCACGTCACTGCTGTCCCTGCAGACAGCGGTGGCCTCTTTTCCCACATAGGGTTCACCCAGCCCCAGCCAGGTGCCCTGTGGCTCTCCCACGGTTTCTCCTTCTGCAAGGGTGGTCAGGTCTCATCTCTAGGGCGGGAGAAGGCCTTGCCTCTTGGGAGGGCAGCTCTTGAAGCCAGGTCTGAGTGGAAGGCAGATGTATCACCCACAGGAGTCCCAGTGAAGCTGCGCTGGGTGCTGCCCTCTTCAGTTCCTCTCCCTTGAGCTGTAGCTGGGTTTTGTGTAATCCAGCCATATGCAGTGAGGGTTTGGTAATGCAGCTATTAGATAGAAAGACTGCACTGGGGACAGATATTTCCTCATGGAGGCTATTGTTGTCATGAGTATTCCTTCTCCTCCACCCTCTCTCTGGGATTAAACCTTCATCTTTCCCCTGTTGCAGTAGGCAAGAGGAGTCAGGGACTGCTGAGAGCAGTGAGGGAGGGAGGAGAAAATGTCTTCTGTTTGCAGGACAAGGGGTCCCTGGTATTCTTGACACTTGCATATGTTTCTACCCCACTGCACCTCTGGGATCAACTCCCAACCCTGGCTTTTGAACCCATGACCCCACAGCCTCAGAAAGAGACCTAAACCTGTGCTCAGCTCTGAGAACTCTACAGGCTTGTGCCTTGTCTCAGACAGGATGGACATTTGAAAATGTTTAAATGGTTTTTTGACCCAGGAATCTCAAGTACATGCTCAGATTTTAGGGATCCAGGGAAATGGGGTTTTATATTTGCTTTTCATATTTTTATATTTACTTTTTATATTTGATATATTTTTAATATATTTTTTTTCTTAATTTCACAGAAATTAATTGAGAATACTGAAGTGCCTGAGGGAGGTTTGGAGCTGGATTGTTTTTCAGACCTTTTCAATCCAGAAAAGTGGTGCCTATATCAGAACAGTAATCAAAAAAACCAAAACCCAAAGCCTGTGCTCAAGGTCTGACTTATATACTTCTCCTTGATCTACTTATTTCCTGTTCACTGTGCAGATCTAGTCCTGTCTGCAAAGGCCCTTCCTTTCCCAGGGCTTAAGTCTAGGCATTTAGGGTCAGCCACCTATTGCTGATGGCCAAGTCCCTGCCCTAAAAATCTCTCTCCTATACAAGACCTAACCCTCTGCTCACAGTTCTTGCTGCTGGGGAAGTTCATCTTGGTTCCACCAGCTTTGATTTTCTATTATGGCCCAAGAGAGCAGAAAACCTAAGATGCATGAGCTGAGCATGGGTCATGATGGCCACAAATGTGACTGGAAAGTGCCTGGTTCAGAAATAGGAGCCAAGCATGTCCAATAACCTATAAATAAACAGCTTAGGGGCCCAGGCTTTTGAACACATGTATGTGTCACAGAAATGCCTGCTATAGCTCTTTGTCACTTTAAAACTGAAGTTCTAGCTACAGGCACATGACAGGGAGCAAGAGTGTGAGGAGACCTGAGACATATAACAGGTCACAGATGACATTTTAAAGTTATGATAGAGCAATTTCACCTCCACAGATGAATGAAAGAGCTTGTGGGAAGCTCTGTGGTCCTGGTCTAACCTGTCAGGAAAAATATTGTCTTATTTTGGGACAACAGGTACTCCCTTTTAAGGTGGCAGCTGTAACCTAGTCTGTCTACAGTGGCTGCCTCAGTTGCTCTGCCATCTGCATCCAGAAACACAGCCTTGAGCACTCACAGGGACCATGTCACTGAAGGATCAATCACTTTCCATGACTATCAAATAAACACAAAGGGATGGGTTAAATTGTCATTAAAAACATGCAGTGAAGGTGTGGTTGTGGCATTTGTCAGCTCAGTCTGTCTCAATTAGAGCTAAGTAGTGTAGGTACAGGGTAGTCTGAAGGCTAAATGATTTGCCATTGCTTATTTAGTATAATGCATAAATGCCTCTTTTAATATAGGAAAGTGAGATAGATGTGTATTAAATTTTTTTTAAGGAAAGTACAGGATTATTACAGAGGAATGGTAAAACATGGACTAGGTTTACATTTAACTTTCATGGCAACTGTAGAGGGACACCATTAAATTGTGAAATCACTTTGTGCAGACCAGGTTCTGCCCTTCAGGTCCTTTAGCATCAGGGGATTGCTATCACCTTTTCATGTCCTGACAAGTTCAGTCCAGGTGAGTGTATCACTTTGGGTGCAGCCTATTCTTCTGGATACCATAATGGTCTTCGAACAGCTGGTTATTGCTTATTCCTGTGGTCGAGTATTTTGAAGTTTTCCAAAGGGTCAAGAAATCAAGACCTCTGGTTACTAATTGTGAAACAAATAAGAGGTGAATCCCCCCTAAGGGCCTGCCAAGGGGTAGGGCTGGGCCAGTCAGTAGACAATCAATAGACACTCTCTGTTAACCATTCTCCCTTCCCCAAGGTGAAGGGAAAAGAAATAAGAGAAAGAAAAGGATTAGAAAATGAAAACAACTTTAATGAAAATAATAATATAATTAAATATATACAAGGACAAAATTAAACCCAACCCCCTCTGACAGCAATTACACCACCATCACCGTTGATGCTTTGGAGCAGGCACTGGGGAATTCCCAGACTGGACTCAGCAACAGACAACAATTGGATTCAGGAGCTGGATTCTGGAACTGGATTCAGGAATACGTGGCTCAGGATTGAAGGCAGAGTGGACAAAATTCTCCTCAGACACTGGCCATGGAAGAAGGGAGATTGATCCTCGTGATCCCTCAGCTTTATACAGAATATGACATATATGAGATAGAATACCTTGTTGTTCATTTTAGGGTCACATATCCTGGTTACTCTTCCCCACAGGTGTGACATATTACTGCAACCCCAACATGGCACACAAGATTTATCAGTGACTTTGTTCTCCGTAGGAGCAAGTATAATATTATTCTATCATAAGCAAGAGCCTTTCTGCACACAACAATGCTTGCGTGTGTACTCTAAACATAGAGCCTTATCACTGGCAGAAGCAGACACTGCCTGTGAAATTCTGCCATTAAATTCAGACAGTGAAGTAAGTTAGAACAATTGAGCTGAAAAGTAAAATCACTGAACAGAATTAGTTCTCACTCAAACCTGGACAAATCCTGTGTGAAAGTGGAGAATAAAGCAGTCCCTTCTCACTGAGTTCATCCCAGAGACAGGCTCTGCCATGCTATTCCCTCATATCTTATAGCTGCTCTCTCAACATGACAACAGGGGACTTTGGTCCCTGAAATACCTTCCTGACTACTGCTGTTGACCTCGGGGCTGCTCATGCAGAGCCAAATTTTGCTGTCCATCTCCAGGAGCTGAGTTTCTGAGAATGCTCTCTGCTGCTTATCAGCCCCTCTTCAGAGGTGATGAGTTACGTGCTGATAGTCCTCTTTAAGTGAGCACAATGAACCAGGAGAAACTCTGTAAGGCTTTGACATTGATTAAGGCAAGCAGTGTTTATCCACCATCACATGTCTGTCATTAGCTATTAATTAAGCTACATAAAAGATAAACATTGGCTTTAGGAGCCATTTCCAGACATTAAGAGTTTGCTCTTACCGTATATCCATACCCTAGCATCTGCAGAAAGAAAGTTAAGTAGCTTTTCTTTCTCTGGTTCTATGCGTCAAACAGTATTTGCTCTTAATTTTAGAGAATGTCATCTTGCTTCTGGCATGGCTGAAATTTTATGCCATGTTCAATTTTAGCAACCTGCCTACTGTTAGGCTACACTAATGATGGCAACTAAAGCTGTCTGGGAGTCATCTGGGATGCTGGAAAGTGTTTCCAGGAATACCCTTGGTAGAATGATACATACAGTGCATTGAGTCAGTGCTGGCCAATCTTCTTGACTCTTCAGTGTATTTTGGCTGACATGGGGCTTCCCCCACAGTCGCTGCTCCTCATCCATCCTGCAGTGCCTGTGATGGCTCCCAGTGGTTCCTAGGCTGCAGGCACTCATTGGAACAGGCTGGGCACATGCACATTCCCACATAAGCACCTTCCAGCCCAGCTGTTACTATGATCCTCACCCATTGCCTCCAGTCCCCAAACACGTAGATACCCACACATGGGTGGCACTGCTAACACTGTAGACTCGCTTACCAGCCTGAGTCTCACTCAGACTTCTGCTAATATGGTAATGCCTCTGCCTATCCATCCTGGGAGTTAGAGGGTGGCCGAGTCATTTTTTGTAAGTCAGCCATGACCACATATTCCACCTGCTGCTGTCCAGCCATGGTTATGTATCAGGACGTGGTCAGTCCCTATCAGAGGGCCTGTCTTTCTCTGGCTTTCTGCTGTTGTGTCAGTGGTCTCCCTTCTGGCACCACTGACCATTACTCTAATGTAGAAAAGTCAAACATCTCTTTCCAGGTTGTGCTGTTCCTCTTCACTGAGACATCAACATCAAACACACCTGATCTTCATCTATCATCAGGTCACCTGCCTACTGGATGATGGAAAAGCAGTGGATGTTGTTTACCTGGACTTCAGAAAGGCATTTGACACCGTTTCCCACAGTATTATGCTGGAGAAACTGGTGGCTTATGGCTTGGACAGGTGGACTCTTTGCTGGGTTAGAAACTGGCTGGATGGCCAAGCCCAGAGAATGGTGGTGAATGGAGTTAAATCCAGTTGGTGACAGGTCACAAGCGGTATTCCTCAGGGATCAGTTTTGGGACCAGACTTATTTAATATTTTTATCAATGACCTGGATGAGGGCATCAAATGCACCCTCAGTACATTTGCAGATGACATAAAATTAAGTGGGAGTGTTGATCTGCTTGAGGGTAGGAAGGCTCTGCAGAGGGATTTGGATAGGCTGGAGCAATGGGCTGAGGTCAATGGGATGAGGTTTAACAAAGCCAAGTGTCAGATCTTGAACTTGGGTCACAGCAACCCCAGGCAACACTACAAGCTGAGGGAGGAGTGACTGGAAAGCTGCCTGGCAGAAAAGGACCTGGGGGTGTTAGTTGATAGCCAGATGAACTTGAGCCAGCAGTGTGCCCAAGTGGCCAAGAAAGCCAAAGGCATCCTGGCCAGTATCAGAAGTAGTGTGACCAGCAGCAGTAGGGAAGTGATTGTGCCCCTGTACTCAGCACTCTTGAGACTGCACCTTGAGTACTGTGCCAGTTTTGGGCACCACAGTACAAGAATGACATTGAGGTGCTAGAGCATGTCCAGAAAAGGGTAACAAAGCTGGTGAGAAGGTCTGGAAAGCATGGCTTACAGAGAGAGGCTGAGGGAACTGGGGTTGTTTAGTCTAGAGAAGAAGAGACTGAGATGATACCTTATTGCCCTCTACAACTACCTAAAAGAATATTGTAGCAAGGCTGGTGTTGGTCTCTTCACCCAAATTACTAGTGATAGAATGAGAGGAAATGGCCTCAAGTTGCATCAGGGGAGGTTTATATTTGATGTTAGGAAGAAATTCTTTACTGAGTTGGTTTGGCACTGGAGCAGGCTACCTAGGGAGGTAGTGGAGTCACCATCCCTGGAGGTATTTAAAAAATAAGTAGACAAAGCACTTGAGGCTATGGTCTAGTGGTTAGAGAGATGTTAGGATGAAGGTTGGGCTTGATGATCCTAGAGGTCCTTTCCAACCATTATGATTCTATGATTCTATGAAAGGCAGGCAGGGAGCAGAGAGGCCTCAGAAGCAGGAATATCTCCCGTTGTCTGCTGTTCAGAGAGCAGCCTCAGCAAGTGTTGGTTGAGTTCAGTGTGTATGTCTAATATAGGTATTTTTGGAATGTTCCAAATCTGCAAAATTTTCAGAAAGCATTCCACCGAAAGGAAATGGCTGTTGATTCAAATTGCTGGTGTGCTTTCAAATAAGAGCTGCTTTTCTCGGGAGCCAACTGAGAAATTGCCTTAAACTCAAGTAAAATCTAAAAGAGGGAGCAATAATATTTTCCTTTAACTGTATATCATCACAAAATACATCCTAGTGATGCCTCAAAAGAAAATTTATTCTGTGCCTTCTTTATTTTTTACTCTCATGTCCTTACCATACTAACTACTAAATGTTTCTGGAAGTCTGAAGAGAAAAAATGTAAAGAATAATTTTATTCTTTTGACACATTGTTGTTCTCTGTTCCTCTGCAACCCTCATGCCTTATCTAAGCTTGTACAAATAAATAGTCAGTTGTTTAATATGTTTAGACTAAATAATAATTAAGAAAAAAAAAAGTTTTAACATCAAACCTAATGGTCATCTTCATTTTTATTATCATGGTAGATGCAAGATACCAGTTTTGGTAAGATCCTAGGCTTTGAAACCTCTGTTCTCTGGAGATCCTTGAGTCCAGCATATAAAACAAGTGGAGCTGTAGTTTTAATCTCAGAGGGATTTAGCATCAATACCATCTGGAGTTGAGCTTTGTCAGTCTGTTCCTTCTCACCTCCAAGGCAGAGAGGTCTTTTCTAGCTTTGTCCACCATGAAAGATAATCAAGCTGCAACCTAAACTAGCACTATGTCTTTCTTGATCTCCCTTTGAAGACTCAGCAGACAAAACAGTGCTTGCTCAAGTCCAGCAAAGGCTCATCAGTAGCCACAAAACATTTTGCAGCACAGGTTCTGAATTAGAAGTGAAGGAGTTAACTTTCATCTTCAGAGGGACATCAGCGCTAAGGCTCACACATCTCCTCTGCCACTTTGCTAGTAATGCCCTGGAAATAAATACAGCTGGAAGGATTTGGAAAATCCAAACTAGCTTTTGCTGGATTGCTTGAGAAATACATGAGGCTTTGATTTAATGTATCTGTGCCTGTCCTGATGTATGGTATCTAACTACCACGCATCTTCCTAGCTTTGTCTAGACAATCCCTCTTAAGCAATTCCTTTATAGAATGTCTTGCTTTGTACCAGGCACTTTTTTTGCCATCCGCCTAAGCAGATGGAAATATGCATGCCTCTAACAAGTGTGACCTTGTTAGTCTGCTTGTCCTTCATGTCTAAGAGAGAGAGCTAAAATGTTACACCTACTACCTTCCAGAGGGTGAAGAGACTCAAATGACATGTGTCTGCCACCCTGTGAGGTGTCTCCTGGTAATACTGCTTTGATATGATTAATATTGCAGCTACTGCTTTTCAGCATCTCAGCATTGTTATAAAGCATATGCTCACACACTTACAGCACGCCAATGCTCGCTCTCTCCTCACCTCCTGGAAATCATACCTGGGAGATAAATGTGGTGCTCCGGGAGGCAGCTATGGCACAGTGCATGGGATCAGTCGCTGTCCTTTTGGCAGGTGTTAAAAAGGGAACTTGAGAGATAAGCACAAAAATAGGAAGGCAATGCATGAATGGAAAAAGAGGGTAAGTGGAGGCTGGTAAATAGTCTTGATCTGTGGCTTGATCCTGAAAGAGAATTATAAAAAATGACTGCAATCTACTTTGCACCACATTTTGATGCAGCCTAAGTGGGATTTGTCTCAGTTTATACAAGATACAAAAAAGTTGTATGTCTAAAGTCTCTGGGCATGACCAAAGAAATGAAATATGAACCTCCAGAGGGCAATTCATCTGACCTCTTTTAGATCCTTAATTGTCCTCTGGAGAAGCTTATTCAATTCTAGAAAAAAAAGAGACTATATTAATCTCAGCCCTTGAGGGCTCCAGACAGTTGCCCACAGGGAGCTTTTTAGTGCCACTGGATATACCCTGGAGTCTCTGAGACTTCTATGTGGGGTAGGAGGGAGGAGACTGGAGCAGGTGGTGATTTTGCTGTTGCAGCTTCCTGGGATACCCCAGGGCACCAGACAGTATGCAAGCTACCTCTGCATGGGCAGCTGAATGAACTCCCTAACTTGCAGGTTCTTGTATCAGGGCTGATGAATCTTCACACAAATAACCACACTCAGCTCATTGCATAAATAAGAATAAAGTCCTCATAACTTCATGAACTCCAGGCTGATAAGCCTCACCACTGCTCCTCAGCCAAAATGCACTATATGTGAGGGTCAAGGACTGTTCCCAGAATAAATCACAGTTGAAGGCAACATTTCAGTGTCTTACAAGTTCTCTTCCCATATTAAGCATCTCTTTAGTAGAAAAGTGTAGCAAAGCAGCAGGGGAACCAAGAGAAGGGTTACAGAGATGTGAAGTTAGGGAGTGTCAGCAGTGAGCAGCGGGAGAAAGGGGGTTCAAATCCATCCTAAGCCTTCTCTCTGCTACTCCACATGTCTGCATAATTTACAAACCCACTGCATTGCATTTCTTTCCAAGCTCTGTAGCTGCAGTAGAAGGGAAGGAAAAATGTGCAATTAGAATATATTAAGATACTATTAGAGACAAACGGGATTTTTTTTTTCCTCTATATTCACATAGGAGGCAGCTGGCACTACAATCACTTGAAATCAGATAAATCTGAGCCCTTTCAGCACATTTAAGACTGCTGAAGCCTGTCACTGGGCAGCAGAATAATTTAGCTGTAATCCTCTGCCTTTCATCATCGGTGGCAGGATCTCACAAATGCAGTGGGATAAGGACTGAGCTACTAAAAACTTCATGTCTGTTTTCCAGGCCAGGCACTGTGGGTGACTGATAGCAGCTCTTAAGAAGTATTATCTCACTGAGTTGTTAGCAATAGACGAGCAAGACTTAAAAGACAGACAGCCTAAAAATCAGAAACATGTTAACACCCAGGACGACTTAAAAGCAACTATCGATACTCAGTATCTCTCCTGTGTTCAGGATGGTGAGGAGGCTGCCAGCTAAAAGCGTGTTCTTTCCTTTTAGGGTGTAAGTCCCTGCTGCCGGCAAATTGTTTTCATGTTTGGTAAACCAGCCAATGTGTGACCTATTAGTTGCTGACAAGTGAAGAGGGTACTCTTCTATCCTTTGGATAATAATCCAAAAAAATATTAGGCCAGATTCTCAAATCTGATCTGGCACTTCTGTGGTGTTCAGAAGGTGAAAAGGAGCTGCAAGTGGGCAGCCAAACATGCGTCTCTTGGTCACCCCACTTCACAGGGAGAGCAGAAACAGGTTGAGAAGAAACAGGTGAAAATCTGCCTCATGTAGAGCTAAGCTTAACTCAGGTCACTGTGTTAGTGTACTTGAGGTGTCTTAACCCACAGCCTGGATACAGGCTGCTGAGATAACCTAGCTGTCCACAAAGTGGTAGCCTTCATTTTCTGGATCAACCTAGAGCAGGCTGCAGGTCAGTAAAATTACTTTTATTTCATCTTTCTGCCAAGCAGCATTTCTCAGGGCAGTCCATGGAGTTACAGTGCTGTGCCTGGAGGGGAGAATCAATGTTAGCAGCACTTTGTGAGCTACATTTCATCAGGGGTGGAAAAGAAAAGGAAAAACTGTTTGGACATCCTTGACTCTTTTCATATTGCTCTTGACCCACAAGTAAATTGTAACCTGTTGCTTTTCCTTCCTGCTTGGATACGTTTCTCCTGAAAGGGACATGAGGTTTCTGTTCTCATCCTCCCATAGGTGAGGGAGGAAAGGTAGCCCTAGAGTAGGAGGTGTCTCCAGGCTTTGCTGGCACTCTAGAGAGGAAAGAAACATCTTTCCTAGCAAGGAAAATGTTGGCAGCATTAATCACTGCCATTTGCCAAGTGTTAAGAAAAAGACAAACAATGAAGTAGATTTCAACAAACTAGAGATTAAAAACAGTGTCTCTGGCTTGTGTTAATGAAGTACTGATACTTGAGCTTGTGGTGTAAGGAAAGGTTGGATATGTGTGGGACGGGAAAGATGTTTCCTTTATGTCATCCAATGATAGGAACATAGGAGGTTCCACATAAATATGGGGAAAAAAAATCATGGTGAGGGTAACAGAACACTGCAATGGGCTGCCCAGAGAAGTTGTGGAGTCTCCTTCTCTGGAGACATTCAAAATCCTCATGGATGGGTTCCTGTGTGACCTGACCTGGCTCATCTTGGTCCAGCAGGAGGGCTGGACCAGTTGATCTTTTGAGGTGCCTTCCAACCCCTAATGTTCTGTAATTCTGTGATTCTTTAAAGCTTTCTTTATCTATTACAAGGCCTGAATGTGTAACTAAAAAAAAAAATAAAATAAAAAATCGGAGATTCTTGCACCTGAGGATGTGAGAAAGCTAACAAATAACTATTAACAGTCACTGCAGGGACATTTCTAAATAGACTTGTTCCTGGTGGTGTTTTGTTGGTTTTTTGTTGGTTTTTTTTGTTTGTTTGGTTTGGTTTGGTTTTGGTTTTTTTTTTGTTGTTTTTTTGTTTGTTTGTTTTTTGATTTGTCGTTTTAATTAAAAAAAAAAAAAAGGCAACAAGATAACCTAGAGGTTTCTGTTCATTTTTTCAGAAAAACAAATTTTCATTGCAAAGCAAGGGAGACCCATTCATTCTCTTCTCAGCCAGTATGAACTGTTTTTTCACCTGTGCCATTTGGCACTAGATACAATTATTATTTATTTATCTGTACTGCCATAGTGCCTGGTAACCCTGACAGAGATCAGAAATTCATAAAATCCAAAATATTTCTTTTGTGAAGGTGAGGTAACAGATTATTTTAAGATTTGATTTGGTTGTTTCTTTGAGTAAAGAAGAGTCAATAATTCCTGGAGCAGGTGCATCTGGGTCAGGCAACAACATCAGCGTTTCTCACTCATCAGCCATCAACATTAAATCTCTTCCTTGATCAGACTGTGGCCAGGGTAAAAGACCCGAAAATCTGTACTCTTTTGCCAGTACAGAGACACTTCATTCCCAAGCTTTTTGACTTTAGAAAAAGAAGAGCTTGACCCTTACTCATTGCCCTTTCAGATATTAGTGTAAAGGCCTCCTCTGGTTTTGATAGCTATTAAAAATAAATAAATGAAAAGGTCACATGTGATTTATGGTAAAACTTTGTTCATTGTGCAGAGCTCCTCTGTCTCATGAAGAGTAAATGAGGGAACTGCTTTTGACCTTTTCATATTCATATGAGAGGATATGTAGGTTTTTTATTCATCTAAAGAAATGGTTTAGATTAGTACATTAGGAAAAAAACCCCAGTCTAAACAGATGGTTCTACTGAACTACTGAATCATACAATTTGTTTATCGTACTTTTACTGGGTTTTCTTTCAAGTTACAGAACATAGTAGCTGAACCTTTTTATTTATTTTTTTTTCCTCCTTCCTGCTTATTCTTCAAAGTTTGCAAGACACTCATCTGCACCACCTAAATTAATTGTATGACAATGCCTTAAGCATTTTGATAGGGAATCAAAGTATAATTAGGGCTTTCTTCCTAGTTATCCCTGATGTTCATTTTTATATCTTCCCTAAGTAGAGCAAATACAAACAAAAGTCAATATACATTCCAGAGGTAAAGTCACCAGTGAACAATACATTTAAGGTTTTCAAATGGTCCATAGGACTTAAATTTAGTTAGCAATTTAACTTAAGAAATGGTAGCTGATTTCAGATTAAGCGAAGTGGAGGTCATAAAAAATTCTGCCATACCATGGCTGTTCATTAGCTATTGTGAAATAAAAAGCTTTTGATCCAACCACAACTCTACCTCAGGTTACTCACCTGGGAAAGGTACCTAGGGAATAAGGCTTCTGTACTACTGATGTAAGTTGCCAAAACTACATCCCCTTTGGAGAAGAGTGTTACAAAAATACTCGTAATCAGGGTCTGTCCATGGTTCACATTTCTTAGAAAACATTTCTCTTTTGGGGGATAGGAAACAATATTTGACCAAAAGTCCTATGTGCCTTCAGAAGTGGATGAAAAAAGATATGGAGAGATGAGTAGAAGAACAGGAATCCTCCCTCATGGTATACTCCCAGTATACAAAAATGACTATCACATTGAACATAGGAGAAAAAAAAAAGGCATGTACACCTAAGCAATAAATTTGAAAATAAAGTAAGAGGCTGGAGTTAGCTAAGTTTAGATGTGTTGTGCTGTAGGAGTAGCAGCAAGAGTGACAGTTTAGCAGGAAATACACAATTCTGTGTACTTCAGACTACAAAAAAAAAAAAAAAAAAAAAAAAAGACTGTGTTTAAGGAAGCCTGCTTGGAATTAGACATTTATAACATTTCTATAGACACATCTCCTCCCATTCATCCTATAGCTCATTTCAACAACAAGAAGGTTGTAAATGAGTCTCTCTGGATGGTGAACAGTAAGCATCCCTCTGCCTGAGCAGAGGCCATTTTCAAGTCAACAAGTACATCACCAGGAAAAACATCTTTATTTTTATAACCACAGTCCTGTAGCTCTTTTTTTGAAGCTTGTTGCCAAGTCTTTCAACAGCTGTAAACATCCAGATGTCTCTCTTCTCAACCGAGAGATCTTTCTGAACAATTTTCCTAGCCTGCACTTCTGCAGTTCATAAAGCTGACATGAACCATCTTTTCATGGGAAAGTCACTTCATACAATCAGCAGGCCAAGATTTTGTAGATCATTAGGCAGCTCAGCACAGGAGGATTGTTTTGAGGAACATAGGGTAAATGGAGGGTACAGTGATGGACATTTTTACTCTGGCATATCTTAAATCCTGAATGCTTGAATAATTTATGCATATGCACAGATTCCTTGGTGAGAGGACAAAGCAAAATCTGATAATGTTTATTTAAGCAAGTCTCAACAAAATCATAGCTCTTCCTTGCCAAATAATGAGGCTGCTGGTTTTCCTTCTTTTCTGAAGGCATTGTATGAATTTTTGTAGTCCTAGGTTATTGCCCTGGGGAATCACCTATAATTTGAGTGACTGAACATACTGTCTTTGTTTTGACTTTGAACAGGGTTGTTTCTAAATAAATTATGAATAACAAGAAATATGCAGCAAATAAGGAAGCATCCATGTGACCAACCCAGATGAGACTAGCATTTTGTATCCAAGCAAATTGTATGGTGGGAAGTGGATCTGCTCACATTGCAAAAGACAATTAAAAATCCTGGTGATGACCACAAACTTTGTATGGTTAGCACCCTGATGGTTTGTGTGCTTCCATACAGTTTCATGGTAGGTTTTCTCAGGCAGCAGAGAAACCTCTGCCTGCAGTAGGAAAGTCATACATATTCAGACAAGGAAGGCATGTGAGGCTTTGAGTACAGCTACACAGAAGAGCAGGAGGCTGATGAAGGGTAATAGGGCATTCAGGCCACCACAGGCATATTCCCCTACTGGAGGGTTGAGGTGAAGATGGACACATGGGTCTAAGGACAAACTTCTTCTGGAAGAGAATTTGGAATGGGATCTGTAGCAGTTGTGTGGGCACAGGGTTGCAAATGCCATAAGATAGGCTTGCTTTTCCCTGTTGGCACCTCCACATAATTGGTGGCTTGCCATCTTTTCAGGGCTGTCAGTTGGACTGTCTTGGTCTGACTGGCCCCATATCAGTGAGGAGAAGGCTGCACAGAGAAGTGCTCCTTTTGAGCACTGCAGAGCATGTATGCAGGCTGGTATCCAGGAAGGAACAGAAGCAAAGACATGGCTCTATATAGGTCATGGCCACATTGATGGAGAGTTTCCTGGCCTCCCTCCTCTGATTTTGTCTCAAGACTGGAAGCTGCAGACCAAGCAGCTTCAGCAGTCCCCAGACCGCAGATGCTTCTGCAACTGATGGATAGTATGAATAAATATTTAGGAGATTAAAAAAACAGCTTTGGTATAAAAACAAATTTTTCTTTATTAACTTAGGTCAAGGCCTACAAACTTCAATTTAATAAGATCTTTATCCCTGTTTTCTGTTTTAGAACTGGTCTAATTAAGGTTCAGTCCTTTTCTGGTTTAAACTGAATCCTATGTTGTAATCCTAACATGTAAACAATGTGATGATGTGTGGGAATGAAGGGATGGGCTAGAAATATAAATATGCTGAGTGGAATATAAAAAAAGGGAAAATTAAAGGTGAAATGGTAATGACAAAAAAAAAGAAAGTAAGTAATAATTTGCTTCACAAAAAGTAGACATGGAAAATACTTGAAATAGCCTTTTTATCATTACTGTATCTCTTAGAAAGCTATGGAAGAGTTTGTAGCTGGCTGAAGATTCAGTGGGAAAACATCTACACTTTAGCAGTGTTATCTTCTCAGCTTGTTCCTATGACTTCCGTGTACTGCTGTTGTGACAACAGATTAGTCACAGCTATTCCAGTTTCCAATTGAATTTGGATTAATCAGTCGTTCTAAGGTCTTCTCTAAATCAATTACATGTTCCACATAAATTATATGTGAGTCAATGTATTCTGGAAGTAAAGAAAATGTTTTCTAAAGCCCATATATTGCTATAGATTTGTTTTATCCTTTTTCCAATGGAAAATGGAGAAATATGTAGCACAGGATGCTGTACAAACTTTCTCTGTTTAGCAGTACGGTGTTAATATTTCATTCTAGTTCTTCACAGTGTATAAACTTGAAGCACAGTGAAGTAAATGGGGTAGCTGGAATTCACAAACATAGCTGCAAATCCTATTAGCAGTTAAACACAGCAGGTCTAAAATGCTCCCTACTGTGCATGAAATCTACTATGCAAACACAAAATAGTCACTTTGGGGTGAATGGCATCTGCATCTTAGAGGTAAAAGCACTTAGAGAAATGGTTCTATTTAAGCAAGTCCACCTTTTCCAGGAAGAGTCTACTAAGTCACATGAAACTTGGCATTTGATAGAGGAGAGAGAAAAGAAGCCAAGAGCAGTTCAAAACAACCAAGATGTCTTGGTCAAGCATAAGCGCTGGGTTGTAACAACAGATGGGGATGTTATGTGACAACCGGAGAGAAACAGGAGTGTGTTTAAGCTTCCAGCAGCACTAAAGTAAACAGGTCAGAGTACAAGGATGGATGGTGATGTATGTCTGGTTTGCATTGGAAAGTGCTATCCTGGATATCTAAATACATTCCTGGGACACACTCTTCGAGCCAACACCTGCCTCCCACATCCACTCCCAGGTCTAATGCAGTTGTATAAGCAGCTTTGTTCTAGCTGCTATAGCACAGACACCACACAGGAAGAAATCCAGTCCATCCTTAAAATTAACTATCGGTTCCAGAGGATCAACAGTAGACATTTAATGGGCTAGGCTATATGGTTATATTCCATCCTAGTTTGTAGAGGTAAATTCTTCATAATGAACAGACCTTAAAATCTGATCACCTCTCCCATCTGCTTCACAGCAAAGAGCATGGAACTGTATATTTATGGAAAACAAAACAAATAAAAAAAACCAAACAAACCAAAACAAAAAAGTAAGGAAAACCTCAAACCAACCAACCAAAAAAAAAAAACAAACAAAAAAAACAAACCTACACAAAAAAACCCAACCATAATAACTAAAAGAAAACCCAAACAACCAACAATAAAAAAAAAGGAGTTTCCCCAGAAATATTTGTCCTTTCTTAAAGACAACTAATGATGGCTAATGCAGCATTTTCCTTTGTACCTGATTCCGTCAACTAAGAGCTGAAAATCTCTGTCGTTGTTCCTGGTTTGAATGCACTTGGGTTTAACCTCCAGATATTAGGACACTTTTTTTTTGTTTTCATTCACACAGGAAATTACACACAGAAACTCAATCTCCTTTCTGTCTGTTTTTGAAGAATTAACAAATTCTTCCTGTCTCCAAGTACATGGAAGTTTTTCCAGCCTTCAATTAGTTTCGGAGGCTCTTCCCTACAGTCTCTATAGCCTTTAAAGTCCCTTTAGAAAATGAGAACACCAGAATTATGTGCTAGTATCTATGCTGACAACAGAGCTAAATTTACCTCAATGTTCCTCTGATGATATACACAAGATCTCAGCTGCTGGTACTGCCCTGGACGACTGTGCTGGTCCTTGTACACCATCACCTCTCAAGCTGCTGTAGGGAGCTGATGTTTCTGAAGATATGGCTCCCCAACCTGTAGGGATGGCCTGGTTCTTTCCCAGCTGTGTTTCTCTGAGGTGTTATCCTCACTAAATGGTGGTATTGAAGCAAGTTTGGGCTGTGACAGCACACCTGATGGAGGGTACACCCAGAAGTGTTGACTGCAGGTAGACATTGAAGCTCAGCTTCCCCGAGGTCAATTTGGATCACCATCCTTTCCTCACCTCACTGTGCCTTTCTTCATATCTATATCTAGAAATATGTAGTGCAGCGCAGCTAAAAATTTAAAGATATATATATATATACATATATTAGAAATAATTTTATATATGTGGATCAATTTGGGGTGATGAGCAGAGTTCAATTCTAATACAAATGTCTGTGGAACATGACTAGAAATGGCCATTTATGTGTATCCATGGACAATATTTTTTTAATATCTGTCATACAACCAGTTTAGAGCATTTAATGTGTTGTACTGATAGCACTAGCCTGTGTGCCATGCAGAACTTCTTTAAGGAGAATCTAAGAATGCATCTGCTGTCAAGCTCATTTATCACACAAACTCATCAAAAAGGCAAATCAGATTTTCTTTATAAACAGACTGATTTTCCATAGGGCCATGTGGATCAGCACTAATTAAATTCTCTGCCTTTGATCCTTCTTTCACTTTCAAGACCTTTTATTATTTTCTATTTGCTAGTATCTAGTATCAGGCTCAATAGCCAGAGCTAGGCCACTGCTGACAGAGAATCAGAGTGTTCCTGCACTTCTGGGATTTGTACTGTGCTCCAAGACCTCTACAAAATTAGTATCAACACAGGACATCTTGCTTCTTTTTTTTTTTTTTTTTTGATACCACTAATACAAATTCCCACTGAATTATCATCTTAAATAGTTTACCATCTCCCTCTAGCAATTGGCTGATATCACAGTAAGTATTTTACTCTTGATAGAATTAAAATTCCTCTAGCAGTCTGTGACTCTGGTAGAAGATAGGCTGTACTTCTCCTGAGCAAAGAGGCAGCTAGCACAGCTCCAGAGGTGCACAGCAGCAAATGCTGCAGAGAGCTGATAAGGACAGGGAAATAAACCCAGTGCTCTTCCAGCAGCCAGCCAGTGTACTCCTATTTTCTTTTGTTTCACTGCACATTATTGCAATGCAAACCTCAGTTTAACACATCTGATTAGCTGACTTCTGTTGCTGGCTTGTTCAGGGGACACACTGACACAGTACTCCTTTTTTTACTCCTTGTTGAATAGGTGAAAATCTTTAGAACATTTTTTCCTCAGCACTAGAATATATTGATGAGGTAGTTCTAGTAGTGTCTTGACTATGCAGAGGTCTCTGTTAAATGAAAAAAGAGAACTATGAGAACTCATAGGACTGCTGCTTACTTTATACAGTGCAATAATCTAATTAAAAGCATAAATTATTATGTACTTGAAGGCTAAACAGGCATACCGTAGAGAGCAAGGGAGAGTGTCTAGATGGGCTTGCCATTTGATAAGCACACTGTATGAGAGCATGTGCCATTCATTTAATTTAATGTATGATTAACAAGTCCTTAACATGATTAGTGCTTCTCTAATTGTGATTGGCATCAGAAATAGTTCAGCAGCCTTTCCACTAGCACAGATTCACTGATTGCTAAAATGGAAAAGCAAATACAATTGATTGTCAGCAACCCACCATTTTGGAAAGTTCCAGAGGATCTTCCAGCAATGTCTCAGTAAATCTCTAATTACATTTGACATATGAGGCTTTAGCTGTATCTCTGTTTTTTTCAAAACTGGCATTCAGCTTTGAGATGTCCCCAACAGGTGGCCTTTAGCTGGATAGCCACCAAGTGACACTGGTGACAGCAATAATCTGTCCCTGTACATAAAATACAAGGGCTGTGACAGTCAGGAGACTTCATAAAATGCTAGGGAAAAGCATCCAGATGAACTGTGACCAATTCTCTTTTTTCACTTGTTTCCTTTTTTAAAGATCAGCTTTTCTAACCTTTGCCCTATTCTTAAAAAGCCAGGGTTTGCTCACCCATTTGTTCACCTCACCCTTTATTCAAGAGCGTTTGGAAGGCAGGCACTGTGTTCATTCCACTCACCCCCGCCAAAAGACTCTAGGTACTACAAGAAAAATGTTTACTGTAGAGCACCTTTTTTCTTTTTAAAAATAAGCCTTCAGTGCTCTTGAAGATTTACAAATTCCTTTTGTTTTTTGGATGGCTTAGTGGAGACAATGTAGTCATGTGACATCATCTCATTATTCAAGGCCTTTCTTTAAGTTAAACCAAGACTTCAGGGGAGAAGAACTGTACATTATCCACCTCTGCTGGAATACTTGCGTCCCTTGGAAGTGTTTAACAGAAATTCCTCGTCCTTTATCTCTGTGACCAGAGAAGCTGGCAGTGGTTTATTAGCCAAAGGAAAGGGGCACAGTCCTTCCCTGAGGAAACAAGAAGCAGTGGCCAGCTCTCCAGGGAAGCACATCATTGGCTATTAATTAACTCTAGGAATTTGTGGAAGTCCCTCTTCCTCCATGAGGTGGAAAGCTTCTCTGTGAATGAGACCCGCAGCCTGGGTCTCTTGGATTACCTGCTTTCTGGTACCCAGAATGAGCTCAGGCTACCAAAGAGTTTGGTTCAGACCAGCTGTCTTTTCCTTTCATGGAAGCTAAACTCGGGTTTACAGTATCACAAAATAATTAAAGGATGGAAAAGACTTCCAAGATCATCAACTCCAAACATCTAACTAACATAATCATGACCACCAAACCCTGTCCTGAAGTGCCACATCTACACCTTTTATGAACAGCTCCTGGGATGGTGACTCCACTATCTCCCTGGGTAACCTGTTCCAGTGCCTAACAAATCTTTCAGTATACACATTTTTCTTAATGTCTAATCTAAACCTCCTCTGGTGTAACTTAAGACCCTGGTTTAACTCTTAGCCAGACCTGCCAGAATTAAGCAAGCAGGGCTGAAGAGACAGTAAGTCACCATTCCAGGGTTTCAGATCCATATCACACAACATGCTGGAGGTGCAGATCCTCCAGGACATATTCCAGTAGGGAATATTTTCTCCCTTTGAAAAGGTTTTGAAGTGAAATCTTCATAGTCAGCCAGCAGAGAATGGTGGAAACTGGAACCTGTAATCTGTGCTTCCAACGTTGTACTGGGGAAAGAAAGTGGGAAAGGGAGAGGATGAAAAAAAAAACAGGTGTGATCCCTGCCTCTTTCTAGGTTTGGAAGTCTGGGGTTTTAGGCTTGTAAACCAAAAGTTGAGATTCTGTTGCCACAGTTATAATAATACAAAGAACCTTTTCTAACTGTGTATTTGCACTCCCATGGATATTGCCTTAGAGCATAAAAGGCCTTGACATCTTCCTAGGTGTTGTTGTCTTTTCAGACTAAAACCCTGCTATACAGCAGTGCTTTTGCTGTGACATTCAGCCTCAGATGACTGGATGAAGTAATAAATTACTGATTAACAAAGTAGAACAGGCGACTGATGATGATAAAAGGAGAAGCAGATCTGCCCTCTTGTGTACAAGGTATCTACTGCAATTTTTTCTAAATAATTCAAAATTATTTACTACTACTAATAAAAGAGAGTAGATTAATCCTTTTAGTGTTTTAACCTTACCATAAAAATAAGAACAGGAAGAAAAAGACTGAAGGATGAGGTGATTTCTTCTCAGGAATTAGTTTTCAGACCCAAAAGTAACAGACCATTGTGAGTAGATTGGTCAGGAGAAGCTGCTTTGAACATTTAGGCTATCAAACTAGATTATGAAAATATGAGTAGTACAAAACCTCTAAGGAGGATAAATCTAATTGCCAAGGAAACTCAATCAGCTGCAAAATTATTACCCATTAAATTAAGCTGCTTTTTTTTTTTTTTTTTAATGAGGTAACAAAATAGCTTGAGTGTTTTCATTGCACTCATCACAGCAGTAAGGACAGAGAGAGAAGATTTGGGCTGAGGCAAGCATATTTTGCCAATCTTAATTACACCAGAGAGGGACACAGGGCATCTGACTTCACAGGGTTGGGAAGGTGAAGCAGGGCTTGCACATCCTCCTCCTTCCAGCTCTTTTTTTCTGAAAGTTTACAGCAAATTCCGTTAGTCACTCATCTTCCCAATGTGATATGAAATTTTAAAGAAATTATAACCTGGACAGTTTCTCTAGACATCAAGATCAAAAGACCAGACCCGTGCCAAACAGAAAATGCAGCACAGAGTGTTTCCAGTGCAAAACTTGATCTTGTCCCACCATGGCAATGGCCGGCCAAGCTGACAGTTTATAACCTACTGCTCATTTTCTGCTTGCAAACAGTTTAGTAGAATCTGTTCAGGGGTTGAGAGAGACCTAAAGTAGGGATTGTTCTGGATTTGCCTTCTAAGAACAGATTTTGATTTTTATTTTTCTCTGTCCCACCCCATTTTTTTTATTTTCTTCCATTTTTTGACAATGGTTGGGGGGAAAATAAAATCAAAAGGAGGGGAAAAAAAAAAAAAGGAAAAAAATAAGAAAAAAACCAGGATAGTACTACAGAGGAACCTGTCAGTAGACCATGGATTTACATCTGAACAGGCCAGAATAGTAATTAGTGTGACATCTGGATGGAGCTTTACAACATGGGCCACAGCAAAAGGTGCACCTACAATTTGTCACCACTGCTCTTGCAATATGCTAGATCTGATAGCATTAGTTTTTCCCTTCTTTACAATGAAAAAGAAATTACACTTCAGGCCTGAGAATGAGGATATACAACAAAATTAATAAATTCTGTGGCATAGGAATTCCATCTTCCATAGAACTAACAGATTTTGTTTAGGTGCATTTTCCTACAACTTTCACACTCCTAAGTCTCTCCAGAGTGCTTTTTGTAAGTGTCCCAGTAAGATAAGCAATAGAGTCATCTCACAGGAATTATCCTGCTTTCATCTGAAGCTAAACTACACCAGCAACAAATGTGACTCAGTAGATCATAACTAATAACACTTCATTATTAAAAAAAAGCAACCCTGATTCCCCTCCTTACCCCAGGACAAGCAAGAATAAAAAAGGGAGGGAAACAAATTGTTTTCATTGAAATAAAACCAATTATTATTATTCTGCTTCTTTTTCTGCTTTAAGCTTTAAGCACTTTAGACTGATCGGAGCAGATTCCGATGTCTCTGGTTTTTTATGCCTGCTTGTGCCAGAAAACTACATAGTCTTTGTCTAACATCTGGGGTTGCATTTTGAAATGGTGATGGGGACAAAAATGTTCAAATACATGTTGAATCTCTGTTTCATCTTTGTTCTGGTGATAATCTCTGTGCTGTGTGACCAGCCTAGGGGCAGTTTAGCAGACTGCAAAAGAGTCTGGGCAGATTGGGAAAAAGATAGATCAGCTGCTAACCAGTTATCATTGAAAGAAAGGCCTAAATAAATATCCCTTACAAATATTCTTTATAAAAAAATATTGAAATGTTTTGCTTTTTGGATGTCAGATAATTTTTTTCCTTATTTATATATATGTATATATACACATACACATATACACAAACCTCCCAAGTGTCTTCCATCCTCCTCCTGTTTCTTTCAATTTTTTTATAAAGGGCTGAAACTCATGGGTAGGTAAAGGAAAACACACATTCCCCTTCTAGTTTCTTCTCAGAACACTTCACGATGGTGGGTGTGCATAAAGCTGTCCCTAGAGAATGGATCTCTTTGAATCCAGGAAAACTGGAAACCCATGTAAAAATGTGAGGAATCTATAATAGAGTCAGCACATGGCACTCTCTGAATGACTAATAGCCAGCAGAAGTTAATGTCCCTTAGCTTCCTCACAGGCCATCAACCCCCAGAGCTGATCATTAATTGCCTGGAATAGCCTATGCTATGGTCATTACAGCTTAATTATTTCAATGAAATGAATAATAACAATTCTAGAACTTCAGTTTTCTTAAATGGAGAACTCCAACTTTTTTGCCAGACATATTACACTTCCAAAGTAGCATTATTTTCCTCCCTACTTTAATAAATTATGCTCCATGCCTGTTAGGCTCTCGTAAAGGTAAAGACATTTCTTACATATTAGATAGTATGTAGAATAGAAAAATAACCAGTTATTGTCACACAACTGAGCAAATAATCACAGAAATAAATCATGATAAATAATAAATGAATGAGCTGGAAATTATAGGAAAAGCTGCATCCAAAGTGCAGAACAGATGAACCGTACAACCTGGTCTTACTTTCTGCTCCCCAGTCACGGCGACATGGATCACTCTTAGGAATCTTTTGAGCTCAGACTCCTGAGCTTGCTTTCCTAGAAACAGAAAGTAGGGGCAAGCTTTGCTTCACTAAGGTACTCAACTCGTACAGAATAACCCATCAAAACCCTCACTACTTCAGGCTCCTTGATTACACTGCAACATATTGCATATACCTAAGCTACTTTAGGTTTGTCTTGATTGCAAAGTCTTGTAGAGGGTCTCAAATCCATGTACCCTAATTTTTGCCCAGGAATCCACTAACCCTACCTCCTTCAACACTGTTTTCCACAGAAGGAAATCTGTGTATGCAAGACTGTGGTGAGGTCTAGCTAATCCCTGCTAGAGGGGTCAGCAGGGATACACCCAGCAGGTACCTGGTATCACAGGTATGCCTCTTTCCTTCCCAGGAGAAAGGTTTACACACAGCCTTTGTGAATGTAAAACTAAATGCATCTCTACTTGTTACTAACACTCAGGAAAGGTATATAACCTCAAAACTGCAGGGTCACAAAGTGTGAAATTCTTCCCATCCCAACTGAAACTATATACAAGAAATGACACACCAAATCTTCCCTGCATTGGTGCCTACGAATAGCAATACAGAATTACCTTCTGGGCATGTTTTATATGGTGAAACTCTGTGACCAGCAGAGTGGAAGAAGTCAAACTTGTCAGTCATAACAGTTTCTTCTACTTTGAATATTAGTGAATTTGTCAGTTTGTAGAGTCAGGAGAAATGAGATACCAGAAACCAGCCCACAGATGACAGTTCACAGTCAAAGATTCAGAGAGAGTTGAATCCAAGGTTTTGACAAACCTCATCAGATGTCACTTGCCAACTATCCATTTTCCTACCTCAAATGCACACACAGATTCCTGAAGCTTGTTATGACCATGGTTCAAGATGTCAGAATCATTTGTAACCAATTGTCCACTATAAAGTACTGTTGTTACCATGTTCACATTCACTCAAGAGCAAAAGCATAGGATCATTCTCTGTGCCTCACATCTGACAGCTCTTTTGCCCTGATTTAGGAATGCAGGTTGGGAAGAAGGGGTAGCAAAATGGGCACCTCCTCTTCAGCCACTTCTATTATGAACATTTTGAGATCGTGGCCCTGTTTCTGTGTTGGTATGCATGCAAGTTGTGGCTTGACAAATTATATGTCTCAAACAGTTTGTGTTCAAAGGTTTCTGTTGTTGGGTCTTTTTAGGAGCTCAGCCTCATGTGCATGAGAATACCTTCTTAGTTTAGTGAAGGCACAAGAAGTGTCCTGTTTCATGTTGCACAGACCTGTTTCTTAGTATAGTATTTTCTGCAGGTTTTGTTGCTAAACACTGTGTGAGCTTGTCAAAAAAAAGGACCAAAAAAAAAAGAGGGTCTAAAGCTGCTAGAGAGGGAGTTTAAGATCCAGCTGCTGTATTTCCCTGCTCCTTCCCTGCCACCAGACACCACAGCTGTAGATGAGCTTTCCATTCACTCTGCATCCCTTTTTTTTTTTCACCAGCTACTCAGTAACATCTGCAGTATCATGAGGAAAGAGCAAATCTCAAAATTTCTCCCTTTTTTTTTTTTGTCTATTATTTTCATTTTAAGTACTCTCCAGTGACAGAAATAAATTCCCTGCTTAAAAGAGTTCACTGACAAAATGAAAAGGCAATTCAGAAACTAGGTGGAAATGAAAAAAGAGGAGGAATAAGAAGAATATCTCATGTCTTTTTGGATACATCCTCTTGACAGTTCTCCTGTATTCATAGATATATAGATATAGATATAGATATAGATATAGATATAGATATGTCCATCATGGACATCTTGAAGAACTAGTGTATTATTACTACCATATTACTGCACTATTTGTCAGGTCCATGACAGATGTGAGCTTTCTGACAGGAGAGGATGAGAATGTAAAAAGCTTTCTCTGGAGGTTATTTCATGCATGGAGAGCTGCAAAAGAGAGGGCAGAAGAATGAGAGTGGGAAATGGAGAGTGAAAGGATGCCAGGGGCTTTATCAGGATAAAAAGATGGTAAGGGAAGATCAGAAGATCAAGGACAGGGCTACATAGGGCATGATAGTGAAAGGGAGCTTTAATTTTTTTATTAAGCTGTGTAATGGAGAGAAGACAGAGCAGGAGGATGAGAGAGCAGACAGGTGGTGCATCCAGTGTCATGGAGGTTAATCCAAAGGGAACAGCAACTAAGAAATAATTTTGGTCTCAATTTCTAGATTCCCTCTTTCTTAACAGATGCTGTGACTTTGAAATCCCACAGACTGGATTTTAAGATTTGCTTCTTGCAGTTTCACTTATGTTTGCAGTAATTCTCCACCCTTGTTCACACAGTTGAGTCTTACACAACTCATCTCTGTGCTGCTCTGAAGACAAAGGTAAACCCATTCATTTGGAGATGAGGAGGGAGCACCACATCCCCACTACTGTTGGAGATGGCTTCTGTCCCATGAGCCAAAAGGCTGCATCTAACATCACCTAACATGCCATGTCATAGGCACAGGGCAGAGACAGAGGTGTGACATGTCAGGCAGGTTTGTGTCACCCATGCTCAAATAGGTCCTTTTTGGTGACACGTTGCTCTGCAACAGCCCAGTATCCCAGTGTGTCCTGTGCCCTGGGATCTCTCATTTCAACCATTTATCCTAAACCCATGTTGTCCCTCACATCAAGAAAAAATAAATTTGACAGTACAAAGGAAACAGAAAACTTTTAGGTTTCTACCTTCTCCACTGAATTAATAATCTCTGGCAGGTTTGTGGCTTCCAATGACCATAGAGTCTTATTGTCTGCTAACACATCAGGCACAGATTTTCCTCTTTCTCCCACAGCAAACATTAGGATGATCTTTCTCAATACTGACAGGACAGGGCTTATTTCCAGTAAAAGGGCACCATGCTAATCTGCACAGTGTAAGTGAAATAGGTACATGGGAATCATGAGAGCACAGAGGGCAGCAGACTTTCAATATGTTTATGCACCTAAATGTAACAAGTTCAGACACTGTCATTTATTTTTTTTCCATTGTTCACCAAAAAAAAAACAACAAAACACAACACAACCCGCTCTACTGTTTTTGCTGTTTGGTCTCTGTGAGCGCTTTCCTATTTTTCTTAACCTCTGTGCTGTGATGCAGCCAGACTGTGTACATGAAGATATACTCCCTGCCCTGGGGAAGATCTGAGATATTCAGAGAAGTGACATACAAATGGCAAGGGGGAGAGAGCGATCTAATCGACTGGCCGCAAGCTTTGTACATTAAGATAGGAAAAGCACACAGAGAACGGGAAAGGTGGTTTCTGCTGGGAGAGACACACTGCTCTTCCCCTTCTTGTCTTTTCTTTGTCCTTGTCTTTTCACCCTCATCTCCCTCATGCCCTTTTTTGCATGCTTCCCATGATGAGATGTTGTTAGACTTGGGGGAGGCATTGCAGGGTCTGTGGCCTGGACTATGCACATATATTGGCCAATTAGTTTGCTTTGTAATTTAGTTTGCTACCTGTCTTTGTGCCTCATGGCTTTCAGCCTGGCACAAGGACATTGGCTGCTCCTTACTAAAATTAAGTGCATTCCTTGCTGTGTCTGGTGAATACCTGACACATGCTGATGGGCTTTGGGTTAGAGAACCTTCACATGCCTTTCATATTGCATGCAAAAATGGAAAACTTTTTTTTCCCCCCCTCCTACTCACTCCTTTGTTCACCCATAAGACACTTAACAGGTGTCAAATTTGAAGTCATCAATACCAAAAGATTTCCTCTACTTTCATTTCACTATATAGTTAAATTTTGGGTTAAGTTTTGGAATCTTTCCATTTCAAACCATCTTGAATGTTTGAAGTTCAAGAAGGAAGCTGAATGCTTTTGTTTCAGGGTAAAATAAGTATTTCATATTATAAAATGCAAATTCTTTCTCTGGTTCATCTATCCAGCTGCCAATGGTTTGGAGATGTCTGAACAGACACAGGCCTTCTTGACTCTTTCTGCTACTTCAAGTTATCCAGAAAACAAAAAACTGAGACCAAAGCCTCTCAATGGCAGAGCGTCATTGTGACATTTCTGGAAAAGTGTGTCAGATGCCATTTTTGTAGCCCTGTCACCCTACCTGCTCATCCTCACTGCTCATGCATAGGTAGCTCCAAAGAACGGCACAGCAGCAGCAGTCAGACCCTGTGGCATTGTATGGAAGAGCCTTCACATAGTCAGTGCTGGGTTGGAGCAAGAATGTTTTCACTGGGGCAAAGAGTTTTCATTGATCACTCTGGCCTCTGATGTCCTAGGCCTCCTATTCAGATGATGGACCTTCCTGACTTCAGAAATACCCTGTCATGGAGGGACTTCAGTTCATAGATGGTCTGAGTCACCAGTTATGTGACAACACCGACTGTATGGACTGTGGTTCTTCAGGGGACGTCATATGGGGATCCTGCTGATGTTACAACACACCTGGACTACAGTACAATATGGCCATGGGGCCAAGGTTACAAATCCTACTCCTATGTTTGTGGGATGCTCTGGCTTGTGCCCAGGAGGAAAGAGGATTGACCTTCTATTCCCTTGCAGAGCCACTGTTGATACTTTAAACATACAAAGCCTATGAATCCCTTGAGACAAAACTATGGAAGGATAATGAGGATGTAGAAGATCACAGAATCACAGAATCACAGAATGTTAGGGGTTGGAAGGGACCTAGAAGGTCATCTAGTCCAACCCCTCTGCCTGGGCAGGATCACCTAGGCTAAGTCACCCAGGAACACATCCAGGTAGGTCTTGAATGTCTTCAGAGAAGGAGACTCCACAACCTCCCAGGGCAGCCCATTCCAGAGCTCCATCACCCTCACTGTGAAAAAGTTTTTCCTTGTGTTTACCCTAAACCTCTTGTGCTCCAAACTCCTCCCATTGCCTCTTGTCTTGTCATTGGATGACATTGAGAAGAGTCTGGATCCATCTTCCCTGTACTTACCCTTAACATATTTATAGACATTGATGAAGTCCCCCCTCAGTCTCCTCTTCTCCAGGCCAGAGAGCCCCAGCTCTCTCAGCCTCTCCTCATAAGGGAGATGCTTCACTCCCTTAATAATCTTGGTGGCCTGTTTGCTGGACTCTTTCAGTAACTCTTTGTCCTTGAACTGGGGTGCCCAAAACTGGACACAGTATTCCAGATGGGGCCTCACCAGTGCAGAGTAGAGGGGGAGAAGAACCTCCCTTGACCTGCTGGCCTCACTCTTCTTAATGCATCCCAGGTTGCCATTGGCCCTTTTGGCCGCAAGGGCGCATTACTGACTCATGTTCATCTTCTTGTCTAACAGGATCCCAGAGTCCTTTTCCCCAGAGCTGCTCTCCAACAGATCAGCCCCCAGCCTGTACTCAAGATCTTGAAGGTCTGACATGAACATGTTAAACTTCCACTACTATGATTATACTGGCTTTGGAAGCTCTAGTCAGTGCAGTGATGTGCACTTGGCTAGGGGACTCTGCTCTTCTGGTGGCTTTTTACATTGTCCTTTTTCACAGCAGTCCAGGGAAGAGATGCCATACTGCAGCTACCTGCTCCACACCTCTCTGAGACAGCTAGGACAGGGGCACTAGAACCACGCACTCATTCCTTGCTGTCACCCAGACTGCCTGTATGTACTTGGACAAGTTCTAAAATCCTCCAGCATCCCTCCCCACCACCCCACATTTAATGGAGCTCATTTCTTAGGTCTCCAGCGCCTCTCCTCTTCTACAACCACTGGTCTGCAACTCCCCTTCTCTGAGTCCACGGCACCTAGTGTGCTGAAGGTGCCGAAGCTGGGGTACATATGGTACAAATCACTAATGTGACTTCAGAATTGGATTGCCTTGAACTAAATATCTGAAATGTGGTAGAGCTTTTATATTCATCTGCTGAGAAGACTTTGCTATCTACGATGAAATGTTTCCCAAATGCAATTTAATTGCTTAGCCTTATAATAAATTTTGTATTTCCCTGACTTCTCAGAGAAGAAAGTATGTCTTTTCCTGTGTCTGCCACTGCACTAACACCCTTTTTGATACCAACTTGCACTAAAAACAGTGTTGCTTTTTTTCAGGGCATGACGATACAAGGCAAAGATTTGTAAAGTAACTTTTTAAAATGCTACTTCAAAAACATCTGGCCTCATTAATACAAAAAGAGAGCTTCAAAAAGCCATCTTTGATGACCTATCTCAGAGAAATTCTGAGATGTAAGCAAAGGAAAGGTCCCAGTGAAGTCAATGGGCTTAAATCTAAGGAAAGACTAGTGGGATCGACACGTGCACAAGGCTAAAAGTAGGATGACATGCTCTGACAGGATGAAGCCCTGCTGTCAGACTCACCGCGGTGACCCAATTTTTGCAGGACTCTGCAAGGGAAAAGCACACTGCTGCAGTTCATCCCCTTCCTTTGGCATCGGCAGTTCTGTTCCTCCCATATTGAACTTCACAGGAGAAGAATTTTGCTGCACTGCTGAGGGTCTGGGAAATGACACTTCAGTTTTGCTGTGCAGTTTAGGAGAGGGCTGATTGATTCTAGCAAAAAAAAAAAAAAAAAGAGACCTGCTCCAAGATTTTCCATGCAGCCTGAAAACTGGGAGATGGATCCTCCCTTATTTCCCTTGTCCGTCAGGGAGTGACCTTATTGCTGTGAGGTTGGGGATAACAGCCCCATGAGGAGGGGGCAGCTTGAGCAGAGGTAAAACTGTCGGGTTTTGTGCTCTCAATCTACTGGGCAGCAGACATACAACAACATGAGCAGGAGATGGGGGCAGCAGCTGGGGCTGGTACAAGGGCAGAAAACTGGTTTTTGCTATGAGCTGACAGCTGTCTGAAGACAAGAGTAGGCTGCAGATATCTTTTCCTGTACCCAGCACTGCCTTTCTTATGCCAATTTGTGTATGTTACTTATTTCCATTTTCCACAACTTCCTCCTTGGTAATATGCAGTTAATATTTATATGTACTTAGTTAATGCACAGTTTATATGTACACCCTTCACTGTCGTCCTGCAGTTAGCCAAAATCAGGCTGGATTCTGCCTTGCCTATTGATCAGTATGAATGTAAAGGATCACGACTTACTTGCTGTAAAGTGTTCAGGAACTGAGGACTAAATTAAATTTTATAAACAAAGTAGTCATTGCTAAAAAAGACTATTTTTTGTATGTTATTTTAGAACAGGAGGTGTGTAAAATAAAACATCATGGAGCAAGGACTCGAAAAAGCACGTAAGTACAGCTCCTTACGTCCCTCGGAGTGTTTCTTCCGGTGACACTGTCTGTGTGACCACGTTCATTCCATCGACTCACTATCAGGTAAGGCTGTACTTAAGGGATATTCGGTGCTTGGTAAAAACCCATTCCCAGCTAAGCTACAGCCCGATTCTCAATAGGAAACATGGTTGCCTATTTTTTTTCGTGGTCATTTTTGGTGCAAATAATGGTTTTGTAGAGCCTCCCTCTTACCACCAGAGGTCATAAGAAAAGCATCTCATCCTCTCAGTCTCTCTCCTGGAGAGAGAGAAGTGGAAGAATCAGCAGAAACGTTGCTTCCTTCACCGTTAAGTACAATGCAGGTGATAATCACAAGGATCCTCAGCAACTGAAAGGGAAGGTGCCAAGGTTACCAATGCAACCATCAGCCTGCCCACACGGGAGATGGGCAGTGGGAAGAGGCTCTGCTCCTATGCTGCTGGATGTAATGCAGATTTGTTGTCATTTCTTGCCCTCTTATATTAGCTTATTCATGAATACTGATGCAGGAAACTTTCTGTGTTTTGCAAGAGGCGTGCAGAATCTCAAAGACCTGTCAAAACCTGTGTGAATATTCAAAAACAGCACTTGCAGCTTTCCTCAAAATATGGCTTTACTACTTGCAGACACATTTCAGGAATACTAAAAAAAGCATCTGAGCATAATCAGCAACCAAAAGAGGGAATTTTCCTGGACATACAGCTTCGATCATGGGCAAGAAACATGAGCATAAGATTTCTCTGACCAACCATAAGACATGAAAATTGGAAAGGCAGTAAAAACCTTAGGATAAAAATTGGCTCAAGTATATCCACACTGTAAAAATGTAAACAGTTATTAAATTCCTGGACTGTAAACTGTGTGCACATCACTTGCAAAAGGAAAATGTGCTTTCGGACAAATTATTTATGATAAATAACTTCATCTTACCTCCCTGCCCCTTTAAGAACAGCCATGGGCAATGTATGTTGGAAAGGAAAGGACTAAGAGTGTCAAATCAAAATTGTGATTTTGTAATACCTCAAATGTGAAGCAAAACAACTGTGCTCTGCTGTAAAGCACCATCATGTCCTTCCCAGAGCTCTGTGCACTCCCAGTTACTGGTGTCCAGGATTAGTCATCTTCCTGTGAGGAGCACACATAAGGGAAGAAAAATGGCAAGAGGCAAAAAGAATTATACTGAAGAGCCAGAATTTCCCCATTACCTCCAGAGTTTTACAACTCTAAAGCACACATACTTTCACTATAAGTAAAAAAAGAGTAATTATATTATTTTTTAAAAAAACCCCTCACCTAGCTGCACTGAGAAAGACCCACAGTCTGTTTTTACCAAGAGATAAGGCTCCTGAAAAAATAATGAAGTTTATTTCTCAAAATCGGTAAAACACATTTCTGAGCAATGACTAAAAATAAGCTTAATCTTGCAGTGAGTTATTACTTACTACTCTGAAAGAGAGGTTTATTACAGAAAGTCTGACAGCTCATTAACTACCTTGCTAAAGAACAGTTGTGCTATAATAAAACTCCCATCACTCCACCTTCACAGCAAAAGAAAAGATAAAATGAACAGGCAGTTTACATATTGCATTCGATCAACAGTCACAGAAGCACAAGACCTCACATCTCAAGTTGGAGCCATGTTGGGCCCTGGGAAAGGATTGCTTCCTGCAGAGAAAGGCCACCAGAAGGGGTTTCTCCTTTTCCTATCCCTCAGCCACTTCTTTCAAGTGCTTTTCAAGCCACCTCCATCAATGATGGTTTCTTTTTTTCTTTTTTCAGTAGGGGACTGTTCAGGTGGCCAATGATTTCTGACATACATTTGCCATTTCTAGCAGTTCTACACAGAAAACCCACAAATCCATCTTGGATCTCTCTAAAGCGGTGTTAACCTGCCTATATTTTTTGAACTTGTTCCTAAAAATCTCCCATAAAGAGGCTCCAGGGTTTAAATACATCTCACTGATGCAAATCAGGCCAATTATCTTGTGTCTTGACTTTAGCAGACAGAGGACATTTGATCTCTCTCCTCACTATAACCTTTGACAAGCTTAGGGACTGATGTGAGTCCTTGCACTCCCCTTGCCCCTATCTCCCAGTCTTTCCCACAGTAAGTATATAAAAATCCCAGAATTTATGCAGAAATAATATTTTGTAACTCTCCTATCATACTCATTTTTCTCTTCTACTCTCTCTGCAGCTTGTCATATCTTTCTTTAGAGTGTGGTTGTCAGCCCAGGATAGAGTAACACTCTAGTGGAGACCTTATCATTATGCATCAGAGCATGGTAAATATTTCTGGTGTCTCACACATGATCTTCCTTCCAGTAAATTCAAGAATGGGAGTTGCCTTTTCTGCAGCACCATCACACACATTTTTAGCTTGTGAATCACAGTAACTGCCAAAATTATTTTCCACTCTACTTGTGACTTACCATTAGTTCTTCATTGTGTATTTCTGGATTCACATCTTATAAGAAGCTTTTTGCATTTGCTTTTACTGAACACCCTGAAGACCTTGGATCACTTTTACAGCTTGTCAAAATAATTTAAAATTTTATCCCTGTCCTCCAGAATACTTGCATACCTTCCTGGTTTGCTATTATCTATGAATGGCAGAAAAAAAAAAGTTTTCTGCTCTGTTCCTCAAGGTGCTTAACATGACCAATCCTAAGGTACATTCTCCCTGAACATTGTTTGAAGTAGATCCCAGTATGAGAAAAGAACACAAACAATTCTAATCATGTTTTTCCCTCAGTGTATGAGTCTACTTATGCTCTAGGTGTCTAAGCTTCTGTTACAGTGGATGGAGGGTGGAGTGCTGTTCTGCTCATCTTCAGGTGGGAAATGAGTGGTAAGGTGAATTTGTTTCCTAGACTATCCAGTGATGCCCTCAGGGACACCATGGTGTTGGCAGATCTGACACAGGACCTATGGGTTGTCCACCCCACTTTGAAGCATTAGCTGAAGGTCACGCAGAAGGCATCTCAGACAATACTAGATTCCTTTATGTGGGGAACTGTATTGAGCCCTAGATCTCCTCCCTACAAAGGAAGCTTAAATGACTAGGTTATGTGTAGACATCTACACAGTAAACAAGAGATATTTCTGTGCACAAATCTGAGGCTTAATCTTGTCCTACCTCTTATAATTTTTGCTTAGGGGAATGACATGTAGAGCAGTGTGAAAAGCCATATGAAAGTCAAGGCAAATCATGTTTATTGTTATCCCTTAGGCCAAATATTTAGTCAAAACCTGAAAATAGATTGGTTTGGCATGATTCTTCTTGATAACTCCATGATTGCTGGTTTGCAATCATCATATTAGCCTTTAGGTGTTTCAGTGGTGTTTGCTTAATAATTTGTTCTAAGCACCAAAGTTACATGCCCTGAGCTCCAGTTCCTCAAACTCTTCTCCACCACTTAAAAACCTGTGCCATATTTGCCATTCTACACTTCTCTAAACCATCCTATAAGCTCTTGAAGATAATAGAGACACTGCAATTGCTTCAGCAAGCACTGCAAGTTCACCCATGTCTATTTCATTGCATGTTACCAATTTGAATAATTCTACTTATCTAAATGTTGTTTAGACTCTTCTTTTTCCTGCATTTCTATCTTCTTATTAAAATAATGGTAGCTATATAGTCCCAATTAATCTTGTTTTGTTATTACTGAGGCTGTTAAATACTTTGGCCATTGTTGTCCTTCTCCCTTGGAAGTTACTAAACCTGCACTTTCCTTTGTCCTCCTCTTGCTTTCCCTGTATTCCTCAACTTCCTCTCTGCCCCTTGCTGTTTCCAACACAATTTTACAACTTGGCCATTCCAAATTTGATGTTATGTACTGGGGATGTGAAGACTAGTGGAAAAAGATTGTTTTTCCTACCTGAGTACCAGATGATGGGTTCAGTTACTACTAATATTATCTGACAACAGTATTGAAAACCCATTATTTCAGGTTTTGGCTTTAGTGTACCAGTGCTATGTTGCTGCTTGATTACTGCAGCCATATGTATGAAATGGTGTATGATTGCTTTTTTTTTTTTTTTTAAATGGTCTTTATGTAACAATGGGTAATACGAGGCAAAATTGAAGGATACAGGCAATATCCCTTGTATAATCATCTTTATTCTTGTATCTCTGTTTCCAACATCTACTTTCAGGTCACTGAGATAATTTTGCTATCATATTTTCCCTTGTACTCACTTCAAATAGGAATCTAGACATTAAGGATAGCTATTAAACAGGATTATGTTGGAAAAAATGATTTGTTGTGATTTGGTTGGTTGCTTTGGTTTCCTTTGTTTTGTTTTTTGTTGGTTGGGCTTTTTTTTGTAGATTTGTGTGTGTGTGTGCTAGTTTTGTTTGTTGGTTTTTGGTTGTTTGTTTGCTTTTAGTTCTTGAAAATTCAAAATGTTTATTTAAGTTATAGACTTTCTGGACTTATTGATAATGTCCAGCAGCAAAAGGCAAACATATTTGCTAATGGCAAGTAGCCTGTAATTCAGCATCATGGTGATTAAAGCTTAAAATGGTCTTGGATGCAATCTTTTGAACTCCAAATTATGGCTCACAGGATAGATTGATGCAGAAAAAGTTTACACTTCATTATGCTGTAAGATGATGGATAAGCTTGTAACTGCATTTGATCAGTGAAGTGTAGGAACAGGTCAGATGAAGTAGCAGATGGAGTAGGTTGAGAAATGAGGATAGAAAGTTAATTGTGGCCAAGATTAATTTCCTTTATTTGACTATGTGGGAGAAGGGTTTGAAATTGTTCGGAAGGTGTTTCTAATTTCAGAAGACAATAATTGTATTTAGCACTGCACATGACTCCAGGCACATAAATTTAATCTATATATTTCAAACCACTTCACAAAAACAGCTGTTAATCTTCTTGCTTGTCTTTGGAAGGGGAAGCACTGGCAATTCAGTGAACTGTCACCTTGCCTCAACTTTTCACATTAGTCCACAGCAGGTCCAGTGCAGAGTCTTGCTGTCTCCCTGGTCAGCACATCCTCAGACCAGACAGAGAAAGCCATCTCCTCTCAATACCATCAGATAAAAACGTAAATGGGATTTGTTCTTCCTGAAGAATCCTTTTGAGCCCCAAGTTAATGGGCAGGATTGCAACCTGTCTCTGGGAATATTAGTTAATTGGCAGCTGGCTTAGCAGCACTCTGAGCAGGCAGTGTCCCCACAGACTGATCAAAGTGTGAAATCTGGTTGCATCCAAATGGAGGGACACAGGAGTGTCTTTCACCACACCATGGTGATGTGTCAGGATGAGACCCCAGTATCTAACATGTAAAAGTGCCTGATGATGTCTTCCAGCCTCTGGACAGCTGGTTTATCAGGACCTTGGAATTCATATACATACACCTGGCATTCAATTGCCTTTGTTCATCTGCTGCATGCGGAACAGGCATTTCCACAAAGGCACAATGAAGTAAAAATAATTCCCATTAGCTGTGTGGAATCTTGGAAATTTCTATGGGTTTTTTCTCAGCTATGTATTGCCTTCCTCTTGCTCTTAAATATGGCAAAGATACCTGCATGAAACTGAAGTGCTCCATATTCTGTTCCTAAGTTCCCATGCAATGTCCAGTCACCCTAAGGGTAGATTCTGCTCCTCTGTAGCCTGTAATCCTCTATGCCCTTTAGAAATCCCTGACAGAATTCTCACCCATTGAAATAGAAGTCCAAAATCCTATAGAATTCAATGACGCCAATACTTTTTCCATGTCTCCACCATATCACAGAATCACAGAATGATAGGGGTTGGAAGGGACCTACAAGATCATCTAGTCCAACCCCTTGCCAGAGCAAGATCACCTAGACCAAGTCACCCAGGAACAGATCCAGGTGGGTTTTAAGTGTCTCCAGAGATGGAGACTCCACAACCTTCCTGGGCATCCCATTCCAGAGCTCTGTTATCTTCACTGTGAAAAAGTTTTTCCCTGAGTTGACCCTAAACCTCTTGTGCTCCAACTTGCACCCATTACCTCTTGTCCTGTCATTAAGCAGAAGCCATTTGGCTTTAGATACAGGGTCTCTTATCATTCTGAATAAGCTGCCAAAATAATTAATTAATTAATTAATTAATAAGAAAGAACACTTTTTCAATCATTTGAGTTCTTCATGAAATCTGGAGTTGTGCACAGACCTTCCAGTTTTCTCATTATGTGTCCTGTCAGTTTGTTTCCTCTGAGAGAGCCCAATTACATATGCGTTGCAGTCATAAATCAGCTATTTCACAAAACATTATAAGTACCATTTGCAGTATTTACGAATACTGACTGCTAACAAGGGCACTCACAGAGCAGATGGGTAGCTCTTCAACTAGCATTTACTAATTTGGGGTACTTCATTGAAGAAGAGATTTTTTTGTAAATGGGTAGGAAGCTCTGTGTTGGAGTTAAGTAGGAGGATGGCTTCACAGTTAGATGCTGTCCTAATCATGACAATTGAATAGCATCTAGTAGAGGTGTAAATTTAATGGATAATATTAATCACATCAAAGTGACAGGAATTAGTGTGGGGCAGAGATCCTGTATAAGTTACATAGGTAAATTAGGCAAGGAAGTAAATAGGAGTTTTGGCTGAACTGTGCTTCCTGTCATTGCATGGCTTTGAAGTTTAAGACTTGAGTCCAGTAATTTACACTCATGCTCTGAATGGGGAAATAAAAGAACAAGTAAATAACATCATCTTCTCATACAAACCTGACTTCTCAACACACTTTGGGGTTTGTGCATTTAACTAAAAGCAAGTGAAAAAAATATTCAAAGAATTACTGTAAGAAGCCAAATTTTTGAAAATTATTGAAATAAGATATTGTTATTATGATAACATCATATAACAACAATGTTGTAAACATTATTGTTACATCATATAACAACACTGTAACCTATATGATGCAATATATACAATGTAACTATATATTACCTACTTTTTCTATGGTACTTTTCACTCAGAGATATCAATGTGCCTTACAAAGAAAAGCAGTATTAGTATTGTTATTATAATTACTATTATCATTAGCCAAGAAGAAATGCACATGTTTGCATAGTGCAGATGAACCCAATCAATTTATATGTACAGAACAGAAATACCTATAAATATTAATCTGAAATATTATTTCAATAGCACATTATGTACCAACAAAATTGAATCTTTTTTTATAAGAGGTGTGGGGAAATACTTTTCTACAAGCGTATTCAATCCATATAGATGACTCTGGAAAAAAAGGACAATGACCATGAAAGTGGTATTAAGCTTCACTTATGACTGATCATTTAGTTGTAGTAGTCTTTCATAAAACTAAATAATCATTAGTTTATAAAGAATTGTTTTCAAGATTTACAGGATAAACACCCATCACATTTTAGACATCACACAATAGCCCAAGATCTAATTATCAGTTAATCATTAGCATTGTTAAACATATCACGTAGACACTGGAAATAAATCCCAAAATACTGAAACCTCAAGCAGCATCCTAATTGAAATGACAACCTTAATATTCAGGTTATTGAGTAATTGAAAATTAGTAGATTTAGCCACAACAACTCTTTTTTTGTATTTAAAATAGAAGCATGATCCACTGTTTTGGGGTAAACTATTATATTGCTGTGAAGAAAAACTGTCAAGACAGTAAAACACAGGAGGCAACAGGGGGGCGAACTCCAGCAGTGGTATTGCTAGACTGTGTTTTTAATTTTGGATTAGATATGAGAGATGTGTTTAACATTTACAGTAGAGATCAGGGTGGAAGGGTTCCATCCAATTCCTGTTTATCAAAAAATGGCCCCCTTTATGGCCTCTCTGAAGAGCGATATGTGAACAATTTATAGCTAAATTATATGATGCTGCTAAAGCTCTGGCAAATAACAAAGGTTGTTGGCAATGATAAGTTGCAACACGCAGTCAACAAATCTTCCTTGTCCAGAGTTTACCATCTCTTCTTGTTTTGTTTTTTTTTTAATGGTGGAAAAAAATTAGAGAAGTGGAGAATATGTTTCAGAGTGAACAAGTGATTACCTTGTTCAGCCAAAATCTTGCCCAGAATGCTGTTGATAACCATCTGCCTTCATACGATTTGTCTGTGGCTCTGGCTGTGCCTGACCTACATGTGACACTTCTGAGCAGCTGTGCATCAGGATACAACAGATGAGAGAATGTCAGCCCCTGCCAAAAGGACTCCACAGATATTGGGAAGGATGAATACCAATAAATCAGGATCAGATGGGATGTGTTGTTCAGCTTTTTCAGAGTTGACAATCAGTTAAATCGTTTTACCTATTAAATGAATCCATAAAGATTTACTAGTAATTTGTCTTCCTGTTGTGTTTGTATTAAGCAGTAACATAACATTTGTGTCCACCTAGGACCTTTTATATTCAGGGCATTAGAGACTGAAACACAGGTTTGATGACTGGAAATAGAGATCCACCAAAACTACATTAATTCCATCCTATTACCTCCCACTTACCTTCTATTCATACTTCATTTAACTTGTATGAGTGAGTGATTGAGGCACAATATCAGAGTTCACAGGCTCAGAATATGTATTTAAGATATTTTAAGACGTGGATAAGGGAGGATAAGAAGGATACTTGGAAGGATTGAACACAGATGAGTTTAATGTGTGTATGTTGGAAGTGGGGCTCCGAATGTATGTGGAACCTACATGACAGCCAAAACAGGAGAAGTGCTGTGCTGTCAACAAGCGTCATGTAGAAATGGAGATAACCACATGATCAGCTAGTAACCTGTAACTGTCTAATACAATGCAGCTTGGAATTCTTCATTGAAACTGTGGGAAACAGTATTTTGTGTTAGGCACTTGTCATTTGGAAGAGATGTTGCATTTGATTGGCCAAGGAGGGTTCACCGGGTGGAGTTTTTGAGGGACAGGGTCCCTGGTGCTTAGTAGACAGGGCTATGTATGGGACTGAAACTTCAGTTTCAGTGTCTTTCCAATACTAGCTTTACAGGTCTACAAAGTTCTTAATGTAGTAGGGTCTTTAATTGCTAAAATATATTTTAATGAAACTTCATCTAAGAATCTATTTAAAGTTGGACAATGCCTCATTCAAAATGCTTTATATAGTGACTTATTTATACAAAGAATGGAAATATTTTTCTAGGTATCCTGTATCATCCATGAATATATCACAGGCAATTCATAAGTATTTATGTCAGCTAGATACATGATGCAGTCAGCTACAGAATTTTAAATAGGAATTCCAGAACTTAAAGAAAACAGGTGGAAAAACACCAGAAGCAAAATTGATGAGAAAATATAAGAAGTTTGATTTACTAAGGGAGTATGCATCTTTTCAAAGACAATGGAATAAATTTAGAACAGAGAGATTTGTCTCCTTTTTTGTATTATTACAATTATTAATACCAATAATATTAATTTAGCTCAATGTTACTTAAAACCCAATATGTTTTCAGAATCAGAGATGTCTTTGATGTCCTTGAATGCACATGAAAGCTGCACATTTAGAAAGAACATACTTTCCCTAGTACTGACTTTCCAATCTTCATTAATATGTTCTCATAGATACCAGCACTTCTTACTCCCAGTTCAGATCTGTACCTATTGCAGAATTTACTGAGATCCACAAATCCATATGCTGTGATCTGAGTGGTGACTACCCCAGTAAATTATGTTATGTTACAGAAAGCTGAATTAGGACTCATTCCCCAGAGCTTACACTTTCCAGGGCTACCAGGTTTGTGTGTGCTCTCAGTCATTCCCCAGTGATGTACAGGAACCAAGGACTGATGTTGCTCTCTATGCATATGTTCAGAGGGTAGGAAAAAGCTTTTTGAATCATGTTGTTTGGATCACACCATCTTGATCTCTTTGAGTACTGGATGGTAATGTGGTTCTGCTTTATCCTTTTTGATAACAGATCCTTAATATGGAGCTAACACTTGGGTAACACTGCCAGAACCTGCCCTCAGTTGGTCAAATGGCTATCTCCCAAAGACTTAGTTCATATAAAGTCAAGGCTAGAGGAATTACTGCATTTCATTCTAAATTCCCAGGCAACTTGCAGCAGAGACAGGACTTCCCAGCAATATTTTAATCCTGCATTTTTCATAAAAGCTACAAGGTCTTCTAGTTACCTTGATATTTAAAGTAAGTAGCAGCAATTTGTAGAACCCAGTAATAAAATTACATCAAAATGACAGTCTTTAAGACAGAGCAAGGAAAAAATGTAATGCTTTCTTCTGCACTAATAATTTGAGAGGTCTAGATAGACTTTCGGGAATATGGTTACATAAATGAATTTTTTTTTGTGGTTTTTATTGGCACAATCTTCTTGTAAATTTTCATTACAGCATTTAAGCGTCAAGATTTCCTTAAAAATCACAAAACAATAGATTAACCTCAGCGCTAAAGAAATAAACCTTTTTTTTCCAGGAAGTTTTTTTAGTAGGCTGACTCTTCTGTTTAGAGTAATACACACAGAGATGACAGAGGCTTACCCTACTGGAAAATTTCTGACAGAATGACAGCAACTCCTGTCAAACTATCTAAATGGTGTCAACAAATTTGGTTGTCCTTAATATTTTATGGAATTAGTGTCAGACACTAATTCCTGGTATTTCTGATGCAGAGGGTGCAATTCGTCTCACCTAAGCATAGGCATCCACAAAGGAGATGCCTCCATCAGATCTATTCTCTGAGCCACTTCTTTCTGAGAAGCAGAAAGAAATGAGGCCTTCTCCCTAGTGATTCATCTTGTCCTAAGGTGATCATCCAAACTAGATCAGATGACTCATGAACTAGAAACACATGTTTCTCTCCATTAGTCTAGGAAGTGAACCCCAGTCTAGCTCAGGTGAAGACATCTACCTGGCAGATGCCTCAGGTTAGGTGAGATGAATGCTATTAAGTGTCTCTCCTGCATTTCTGTGTCCTTGGTAGAGTAGACAGGAATAATCTGTCATAAAAGAGGAAATCTGCATTCAAAACAGGAACTTCCCATGTAATAGTTTGCTACAGGGCATATTCCCTTACTTTCTGGAAGGAAGAACTGAAATGGGGCTGCTTCTCCTGCAGTCATGAAACATAAAAACAGAAGTGGTATCCATACAAGTTTAAGGATGTGATGAAATTGCACCCTGCTGCCCTAACAAAGGATATCTCTTTCTGTATTCCAGGAAGAAATGAAAAGAAACCATTGCAGCACCATTCAGAACAAAGACCCTCCATACCCCTCTCAGCACTCCGCATATTTGAGGGATGGTGGGTGTTGTTAGGGATTTGTGTTGTCTGAGTGAGCATGAGGAAAAGAAACATCAACAAGACATTTAAAACTGATTGATAAATTCCAGGTGTGTCTTTGAAGAATACTTAAATACTTTATTTCCTTTTGTTTACAGTCGATACCCTATTCTAAAATAGATCTGATGGGGAAAACAGAGTGTACCTCCATATTTAATGCATTTCTGGAAATGCGTCTGTATTTATTATGGGCATCTGTTGTTAGTGACAGATCTTGAGTAGAATCCAAAAGTCCCGAATAACACTTGGCTTTCTTTATTATGGCAAAAAAAATTTGCTTTTGCAGGCTCACTGCAATTAGCAGAAAGATTGTATTTTGTTCTGCATGCCCATTACTAGCAGTAATCCAATATTGAATTGCCTCAGAGGGTCTCAGCAATAACTGGGTCAAACTCTCTCATAACTCTTTCTGCCTGACCTGGAAAATTGACACTACCATAGGAGTGCACAGTATGCATGTGTACTGTTGAAGCACCGTGTGTATGTCAATCTTGTGCTCAGTTCTACATTTATTCCCTTTCCTTTTATGATTTATATGAAGTTTGTCTATATCTCAATTTTTTTCCAACCTATTTAGCCTCTAGATAAAGACCACTTAGCTGCTAGCAGAAGCAAAATTCATCTTCACGCAGCATTTATACTGAACATGTTCTAATTAAGTCAGTTAAAGTAGCTATCTGCAATTCAGCATGTCTGAGCAGCTCTCCATTCATCAGTGATCTCCTGTAAACATTTAGGACATCTTGACCTTCACTAGCTGTGACTGAAAATCCAGCATGACTGAGAGTCACAGGCTGCTTCTTGGCAGTCAGGTGGCAGCATTTTAAGCTGCTACTCCAACTTATTCCTGTCCTAGAGTGCAAAGAGCCAAGAGGAATGGCAGCAACTCACGGAAACCACCCTGAGGTCCCATGGCAGGAACAGTGCAGCAAGAGGGGGCAAATCTCTTGGTAGGGTCAGAGGCATGATGTGATATGATGTAGAGTCTCCATCTAATATACACACAGGAAACTAGGCAAAACAAATTTTTAAACCCTGAAAAATAAAACTTATTCTCACTTCTTTTTGCAGAAATCTATTATTTTAAAAGTCGGCCCAAATTCAACTGACATAGTCTAACCTCACCTATACCTTTTTTTTTTTCTTTTTAGACAAATCTCAGAAGCTGGTATACATACCATTAAGGTACTGTATATATATCACGGCCTCAATGTTTCAATAATTCTATCTACAACACTCATAGGTATTTTCCATTTGGGAATGGAGATAAAGTTAACACTTGAACAGATGTTAATATCTAAGCTTTTGAACCAGCAAAACAGGTTATACTGAAAAATGGGTGGTTTGCATGCATGAAACCATGACAGAGAAGAAAGTGTTGCTGCTAATGTTTCAATGTTTTGTCCAAAATCCATAGATTAAAGCAATCCCTAGATTGTGGAGAATCCAATTCTTACTCCTGTCGTAACTGTAGTGGATCTGAAGCCACATTTCTTAACTCCTCAGAGTGCCTAAAACCAGTCTGTGCAATATAATAGTGCTCCTGTCAATGACACTCCTCTTCATACCTAAAAGGTTATTGGGGTAGGAACTAGTGCCCCATTATTACAAGTCCCAGATGAATGGCCTGACCTCTGTTCCATCCATCTTACTCTCCTCATCTGCCTCTGGCTCATTTTATATTTAACCACTGTGCTTTTGTATAAAACAAGCTCTACTCTCTTTACTTCTTTCCCTGCATTTTGAATGCTGTGAATACTTTTCAGTTCATTTCATGAGGGATTAAAATGCTTGAAATAGATTTGATATGTTTTCCTTCACCCTGAAGTGATAATTGTTATCATTTGCTTCTACAAGAGAAATTTTAAAGAGTTTCGATTTTGGCTCAAGTTTCATAGTTGCTGTTTTTAAATGTTTCAGCTTGAGAGAGAAGAATCATTTAAAAAAAAAAATCCTAATTCCTCTTTGTTCTGTTCATTATACTATCTGCTGTTAACTGCCTTGAGGTTTGGTAAGGCTTTAGACACTGAATGTCCTTGCCGGTGGAGGCTAAGTTTAATAATTTAACAGTATTTTCAGTGTTCAAAGCAGGCAAGTTTGAGCTGTTAAGCCTGCTAGTTGTAGTTGCACAAAGTTCTATTACACAGTAAAAAAATGCTCATAAATTCCAATCTATTAAAGTAGTCTTTTTTTGCATTCTGCCCTTATTCTCTGATGTCAAAAAAAAAAAAAAAAAAAAAAAGTGCTAATTGAGCAAAATGAGTTCAGCCTTTTATTTAAGGGAATTTTGCTTAAATTTGTCAAAAGCTACCCCAGACAAAAACTTTGGAGGCAAGGTAAAGTAAGATAAATTTTAACTCCCAAGGAATGGCTAGAGATATAATCAGGAGCTTATTATGACCTAGATATTTTTGGCATTCATTTATAGATAGCAGATAGATTTCCTGTTTGTCATCCCGCTAGCAAAAGATTGTTGAAGACAGGTGGATTTTATAATCCTGTCCTTACTCCATTCCATGAAAGCTAAGGAGCACAGTGAACAAAACATATTTTTCACGCAGAGAAATCACAGTAAGATACTTCCTCTAGCAACATGCTTTCCCTCTCCTCAATTGGCTGAGGATACATCTCCCCCTGAAGGGGTGAAGTTAGGAAACAATGGGGATCCAGAGAGAGGTAGCAGCTTCAGGCTCTTCTACACAGAAGTCCTGATGAACATCCTGTGCTTTGTCTATTTTTATCTCCATTGTGCTCTGAAATTTCATAAAAGCCCCTATTAAACTTTGGTATAAGAAGAGCTATAGGCAGGAAATGAATGTTTGATAACATTAGGCTAAAGTTATGACCAGCCTTGTGAGGTATGGTAACCTGGGATGAAAAGTGAGCCTCATATGCATTCATAAAATAAACACACAAATATATGAAGCCAAAAAAACCCTCACTGACAACTATTAGCACAAGTTATTATTTGTTTGGATTTTTTTTTAGTAGAAAGAAGTGATGTGATTATGCTTTTGATCTCACTGAGAAGTAAAACTTTGGATAGCATCTTCTAAGTGCAGTAAGAAAATAGCAAAAAAACCCCAACCCAAAATCAACAAAGCAGAAGATGTTGGTCTAGAGGAGGAAAACGTGGTGCTACCTAGGAGGCTGTCACTGATTAAGGTTGTGTTTTCTGCTGCTTGTGTGGCTGAGACCACCTGCAGCGCATGACCAACTGGCTAGTAGGAAATTAGTCTCATAAGGAGCAGCTGATGGAACTGGGGCTATTCAGCCTGAAAAAAATGGAGGCTCAGGAGACAACTTCTTGCTTGCTGCAACTACCTAAAAGGATGCTGTAGAAAGGTAGGTGCTGTTCTCATAATTGCTAGGGATAGAACACGAGGGAATGGCCTCAAGCTTCGACAGGAGAGGTTTAAACAGGACATAAGACTTTTTCTTTTTTTGACAAAAGGATTGTAAGGTACTGGAGCAGGCTGCCCAGGGAGGTGGTTGATTCACCATCCCTGAATGTGTTTAAAAGCCATATAGATGGGGATATGGCTTAGTGGTGGACTTGGTAGAGTAGGGTTATGTTTGGACTTGATGATCTTAAAGGTCTTTTCCAATCTTGACAATTCTATAATTCTGTGAATCGCTTCCCTGGCATACTTATCAGGGTCTCTTGGCATCTGAGAAGCCCTGGGGGCCCCAGCATCTCCAGTTGCTGCTCTTCAGCAGTCTTGTATGATATCCCCAAGCCCCACATTTTCTATCCATCCACATGCTTCCAATGGTATTAAACAGTTGCATTTAGTAACAGAGTTCTAGAGAGGTCTAGACTGCCAATGACTGCAACAGTATTTGCATGTAGCCAGCCACCTTCATGAAGACACCAAAATGTAGGGGACCTCAAAAAGTGTACAAACTTACACCAACACTTAAGCAATTTTGATGAAGCTAACAGAACAGTAAGATGTTAAGAAGCTAATGCTGATTATAAATTAAAGGGAATCCTATCTGACAACTAAATCCTATTAAAGTAAGCAGGTGGATTACAAACAGCATGGCTGATAATGAAGTGGGCATGTGAAAAATGTTCTGTAGGCCAAAACCAAGTGAACAGAGAACAAATCTTAACAGAGGATGATTTTTAAGGCTTATTAACAGTTCAGTTCAGTCTTTGTGGTGGCTGGCACTGCACATGATCATACTGGAGAAATGACAGACCAGACAAAGCAACTAGTCCTTGTCTGTGCCTTATTTGTTTTGCAATGGCAGGAGTCTGACCATTAGGCACCAGATGTAGGATTCATCAAACATCTGTACTCTAGACATCTGTATGTGATCTGGTCATCCTGTGTTATAAACCAACACATCAAGGACACAAGTCCCATCACTTGTTTTAGATATTCCCCTCAGGTGGGAAAGAAAGAGGCCCTACAAGTGCCTGTTCCCCCCCAGTATCTATACTGGTGGCCTGCTGAGGTAAGGTCTCACCCAGAGCTACCTGTGTTGCACAACTTGGTGACCTCTTACTACTGACAAGTACCAAATCCGAAAGAACTGTAACAATGCATCTGGAGAATTCAAACTTTATGCTCTAAAGAGGATCCCAGAAAATCTAAGGTTATTCGTGGCATATTTTGGGCTTCTGGATCTAAAAGAACTGCCTAGGTTAGGCAAGAAGATCTGCTGAAGTGTTCACTGAACTTACATTGATTCAACAAGCTCAGGTCGTGAGAACACAGATGTGATGTGGTGTGGTACCAGGACCATCATATTTCACATTGCTGGGAAGGACAGCATCCTCACCGAGGTGCAGCGTCACACAGCACTCGCCATCCTGTGCTGGGGACCTGAACTTATGACACCATCCAGGGCTGTGTGATGTGGACACACTGGTCTGCTTGGTGGTACCACACTCTCACAAGCTTTACAGACACCATCTGTCACAAACTATGTCCTGTTACTGAATAGAAAACAAATGCCACCTCCAAGCCATCAGAAAAAAAAAAAAGCAAACCCAAACCCCAGCAACCTGACATTTTTACAACATCCCCACTTCAGGGCGTGCGGCAGTAGACAAAAGGCAGGCTCAGCAACTGGTATTAAAGCAAAGGGACACTTGCAATGCCGTGGGAAAGGAAGACAGATGGGATGTCTCACTGTGAACGTGCCTTGCCATGACAGTGTACAGCCATTTCACCAAGACAGCCAGAGACGTCAGATGCTGAGGAGGAGTTAGGGTAAGCAAAAGCCAAGTTACTAAGTGCGGCAGAAGATAATCATTGTATTATTTTATCGCTCTATATGAACAGAAAGTGATGTTATATAAGAAATTCATTCTTGCAGATCATCTACTTTCTAAACCAACAGAAATTCAACGAAGACTGAAATAAAGCCATTATGTGTGTGCTATCTATATACGTTATGAATCAATACTAGAGATGGGCTACCAGTGTGAAAAACCAGAGATCCAGGCCAGGGATGCATGCAGTATTACAGAGACAGAGAGAAATCCATACACTCAGCGTATTTATCTACATTCTAAGCCAGTATTAAAGTTAGTTTACTCTTGTGAAAAAAAAGTGCTACTTAGTTCAGAGGGGGAGAACATATCAATAGCTGTACTGTGGTAATGTGTACTAAATAACAAAGCTCATCTTCATGCCATGCATACCTAGTGCATCTGTATTGTACAGAGAAATTCTAAAGTCCCCCAAATACTCGAGCAGTCTTTTTTGAAAGAAGGATATTTTTACTTTTTGTTCATTTTCTTCCAAACTCCATCATGAGCTGTCAGAAGTTACTCAATGCTCTCTCTCCGCCTTGGTGTTTTCTACAGAGCTCATCAGAGGAGCGGGTGGGCTCACTAAGCTTGAGGAGAGCAGTACTGCTGTGTCTCCACAGGGACCAGCCCTTCCCTCCTCTGCTTGCTTCCCCTGTGACTGGCAGTGGTTTCCCCTCTCCACACTTCAGTGCTTAAACTGCATTCACTCCATTTTACTCGTAACTGTTGAGCTTGACAGTTTTGTAGCACATGAAAAGGAGAGGCAGCTGAAGTCTGATCCACCGTATCTGCCTCTCTGGGATTTGGTTGTTTAATGGTAATACCTGCTGCTTTTGCCAGCAGTCACAGCAGCACGGCTGGCACAGAGTAGGCATAGGGAGGAAAAAAAGGTCTTCTCCTTACACAAGGCTTTTCTGGTCCCAGGTTTCCCTATCGCTGACCTGCGCACCCCGCATTCACATGCTGTTTTATTGTCTGCTCACACAAAGGCGAGCACCAGGCTTGCACAAGCTTCCCTGCCCTGCTGTTCTCCTTTATCCCTCCTCTGCCTTTACAGGCACTTTTTTCCTTTTAGCTTATCAACCCCAGGAGGGGCTGGCTGCACTAACCCCTTAGTCTTTTCCAGGACTGCGGTCTCACCCCCACCAACACCTGTCTCTTTCATTAATTAATCCAAAATCAATCAATAACCCAATCAAAGAAGCCATGTCCCTTGCTTTGCACACACATTTATCTTGCTCTGATTAATATCCCAACAATGAGTCACCAGCCACTTAGTCTAATTTTGGGAACTCTACAATAGGCCAGCCTTTTCTGGAGCTCACTGTTTATTTTCCATGTCAACAAAAGAGCCATTTCATTAGAAATGGAACATGCCCCAATGCCCCACTCAATATATTCAGGTGCCGATTAATCATTACCCCAAATAAGGTCCCTCCTTACTAAAATAATGTTTAATATGAGCATTTGAGGGCTGCTTCCAAGAATACCTGGCAATCCTGTGTGACATCAGTAAAGTACAGCAGAACTGTACAGGGAGGGCATATTCAAACAGCCCTGGGAATGTTGTATGTAAATTTTGTTGGGTATCTGACATTTGCTTAGTCATGAACTTTAACTTGATAAAACTGGCACTTGCTAAAGATTCAGGTACAGCTCTCTCCTCTTTGCCTCTAAAAAAGCTCCTCTTCATATATGTAAATGAAGTTAATCAAACCCCATTTGTCTACCTGACTCCTCTAAAACTTTTTTACAATTAATTTCTTCCTGAAAGGACTGATAGATCTGCTGGCTGGAAATGTTGAAGCTGTGAAGGCAGGGAAACTGATTTCAAAATTCCATGAGAAGAGACTTTGTTTTCATAAATGTGGGGAGACATAGTGATTTTTGTCAAGAGCTGTATGTAACAGGCAGGTAACAGCTCCAAGTTTTCTACCTGAGGCACCACCAATAATGATGGAGAGAAGTGTGGTTTTGGAAAGTGCAAGATTTGTGTATTACACTATTGGAAATGTGGTGGTGAAGTAAACATGCACTATTTCCATGCAGGCAACACCTTTTTGCTCCAAGTATGTTTTCTGCTACTTACCTTATATGACCATATATTTCCAAAGAAAGGTCATTTTTAGTTTCTTTTAGAAAATACATGATGGCTTCATGTGCTGGACTGAGATCTGAGCTCCTGGAGAGGATTTTCATGTCAGGTTCTCATACTTGGTGCCACTGTGGCATTGGGTGTGCCTGATCCTACAAGGTGCTCAGCATTGTGCAAGACTCAGGTCCCAGTCCACCAAAGCTTTTATACATATGATTAATTTTTAGTCCCTTTGACTTCAGTGACTAAACTGCTTAGCTGGATTCACTCCTAGGCACTTAATCTTCCTATTTGAATTTCAACATTAGCAAAATGAGGATAATTCTTTTTTTTTTAATATAGAGGGGTACAACGAGCATTAATTAGTTAATATGTTGAGTGCTTTGGAGATATAAAGGCTATCTAGATGTTAATTTATGCAGATAGTGAAGAAGTAGAGGGAAATAATTGCTGTCTCTCACCTGTTCAGGGTTTCAGTACAGAATTTATTCCCTCACCCACTGAAGAACAGAAACTAAGTGCTGAGACAAGCCCACGCTTAGGAGACACTCAGAGCACACTTATCAGATTTAACACACTTTCCCATTTAAGGGAATGCAATCAGCTCTGTATTTGCATTTCCCTTGCAAATGAGCTTTGCTGACTCCTTACAGTTGGCTTTGCAGTCACTGCTTCTCATATCTCAGTGCCGTGGTAGCAAACTGCCTCAGCACTGTAACATGCTTTCATCTGCCGTGGATCTGTATTTAATTATGAACCTGGGGAGGAGACTCCATTGCTGGTGATTGGCAGATTCTCACCCGTTCCTGTTTTGAGACGCTGAGTTCAGGCCATGTGAGATCTTGTTTTGGCCAAATGCTTATCTTGGATCTATAGATAAATAAATAAAGCACATAAAAGGGATCAGTTTATCTCACTTAAAATTAAGTTGTTAGTCCAAGGTTTCTGTTCTAACAAGTACTGTGAAGTGGCTTCAGCCAAGATGCCCTTGCTCTTGGATCAGGAGTCCTGTGAATAGTATTGTTATCACTGCAAAATTGGAAAGCCATGGCAGCCCCTAGATCCCTTTCCCACCTGACAGAAGTAATAAGCCACTATAAACCAGGCCTCTCATCTTATCAGTCAGAGTAAAGCTGAACAGCAGAGTGTCAGGAGTTTCCCTTGGGTTGTGCTCCCAGGATTTCTGCCTGGCATCTGCTCACCCTCTCTGGCTGTGCCGTGGTTCTGGTTGTTCTTCCAGTAAGAAACTACTTCCCCTGCTGAAAATGGAGAACAAAAAAACTCAAGGCTTTATACTGAACTCTTCACCTGCTATGGGCCTAAGGAAAGCAGGAAGAGACCTAAACAGGGCTAAATAAAGAGTATGATAAATAAGACTCTGGGTAAATCCCTTGGAGATAAAAATCTCAAGATACTGCTTTTAATCCTGATGGAAGTAAGCCTGAAGGTACCTTCTGCCTGTCCTTTGAGAAACAGCTTGAAACATGAGGTTAGGGTCTGCCCCGTATATCCAGTAGGATCCCATCTGTGGGCAGGGAGGGAGTTGTGGTGGGCACAGAGGGGAGTCTTGGCACATAGGGGAAGTCCAGAGGTACCATGAGCACTAAAGGTATCTGTCTGGGGGGACACAGATTACAGCAAGAGCCTTTCATGCATCTCTGAGCACTGTGACAGCTCTACTGAGTTGCAAAGATGCATATAAAAGTCACCCTAAATAAAGTGGCTACTGCTTCAAAAAAATTGCTGATATGTCAGAACAAAAGCAAACAAAATCCCAGCGACAACCCTATGTACCCATACGCTCTTGATTCACATCTTCTCTTTCCCTAAATGTAACACCATCAAGTTTTTTGTTAGTGAGCTTGTTGATAACGGAAAACAAACATTCTGGATAAAAATGAAGAAAGTAAGTTTTTCTAACTTTTTCCTTCCTTGGTTACCAACACACATTGGGCTCTAAATTAACTTTGATCCATTCCTAAGTGAATGCCAGCTATCCAAAATTATATCACTAATGCAGAGAATGTATTAATCTTTTGACAGACACATTGTGACTTTATGGAAGTTTGCATCTTGCTAGGAAGAATGCTATTACCAGTGATGTAATTGGCACCAGTTCATGGAGATAACAGTCACATGTCAGGGATTACTGCTTACACCAGAATTTCACCTGTGGACAGCTCTGCTGACTGTAGCAAAATCAAGTTTACAGTCCCCGTGCATGGGACGTTGTTCAAATACTTAAATGCAGCAGACAGAGCTTTCGACTTTAGAAACTTTATGCAAAAATCCATATAGTAACACCACAGGAACCTGCCAGTTAGTGTTTACATTACAGCAAACCCATTGCACTGTTACAATAAGCCAATCTTTCTTAAAATTTACTACAGATTCATCAGAAGGAAAACATTTCAGAATTGATTTCATTTATTTTCTTTTTAACACAAAATCTCAATAACTGAGACATCTATACTGTTTGTGTTATGGTATCACATAGGCTCTGCTTGAGGTTGCCGCATACAGTACAAACAGACACAAATCAAATCAGAGATAATCTAACCCAAACAGAGAGAAATCAGAAATCAGTGGCATTCTGTACCTCACAGGGTTTAGAGTCTTGGTGGGTGAGGCAGACAGAGGAGAGAGAAAGAGGGAGAGGAGGTAGTGCTAGAGAGAGGGAATCCATCTAATAATGGAGGAGTGGTGGCACAGGAGATGAAGCGACTTTGGCCAAGGTTATATGAGAAGCCTTGAGAAAAGCTTGGAAATGAGGCCAGAGCTCCTGAGACCCTCAACCACGAGGCAATCCTTCCTACTCTGTTCATCTTCTCTCTCTTTCTCTTCCTCTCTTTTTAAGGCAGAAAATGTTTTAGCTGAACATCTGCAGTTCCTCAAATTCCTTATCTTATTTGCCACTCTGGGATTTTGAAGCCAAACAATATTCTCTTTATCTGGGCTCATCCTCACGTAGTCTGCCTCTGTTCGACAGGTTTATTTTCAGGCACTGTCCTGATGATAATCATCACAGTGAGCTTTTCAAAGCAGGGATGAGACAGTGACAATTTACTTGGCTCAGTTTCTCTGTCTGAGCCAGTAAACAAATATTATCATTGCAGATGTGAGTAGAAACTGGGCAGTCTCCCATTACGCAGCATGCAAGTCTCCCCACCATAGACTCGTGCCTTTTTCAGCCTTCACAATTTCTAAAATCCAATTTAAATGTCCTTCACTGGGACAGGCAGCTAGGAAAAAGCAGCTGGTGCTTTGGGTAATGGGGAAATGCACCATCCAGCACAGGAGGAACATTCCCAGCTCCACTCATCCCCACAGTCTCTCTCTGCTTCATGAGCCGCAGCCTGGGCACAGACAGATGAGCAGACGGCAGCAGAGCAAGGGCACCCAGTTCTACTTGACAAGCTGTAGTGGTGCCCATGTTGTGGTGCGAAAGAAGGAGTTGCAGCAGCTGCAGCTGGAGAGTTTGAAACTAGGGCCAGCTGAGTGAAGCTTGACAGGAGTAGGGCTGACTGGAGCAAGCCTGAGCTACCACCTGATGCATGGTGGTGATAGGGGAGCAAGATGTCATCCAAGCCAAATCATCTCACAGATGGCTTCTTGCCTTAGCTAAGCAGTTCAGAGGGAGCAACAGAGTAACATAATTAAAGTGATTCTGGGATCAAAGCTGCCACTGACACATACCAGCCTGTAGCCCCGAGAGCTCCAGCATGGCAGGGCATGCGTTGGATAGAGCAATCCCTGCCTTGAAGAAATGCATATACATGCATCTATAATAGATGCTGCTGTGGAGCAAAGCCTTACAAGTACCAGACAGGAAGCCAGCACATCTCTGGATCCCCAGCCATGCAGGTGGTGTGGTCATGTTGCAACATTCACTTTTGGGATAATTAAAGGCACCGAATATTTCAGCAACTTGAAAGTGACTACAGAGAAAGCCTTTAGGATTCATGTTACTCATTTATTCTAAATGCTAAGGATCAGCTCTAAATGTGGAGGCTCAACTCAACTAGAAAAGCAAGGTGTTGGGGGAAAAAGGCATTCTGAATGGGATTAGATAATATACAAGAGTGAAAAAAAAAATGTTTACATTAAATAATAACCTAAAATCATGTGGAGGAAGGAGATAAGAAAAGTTTACTTCTGAATGTTACATTAGCAAACCTCTGTGAGGAATGTTGTGTTGCATGTTTGTTACTGATAGTAACTATTTCCACTGTTAGTGGAAATACTGAAGGATGTCAAAGAAAGGACAACAATTTATCCAGGATTGAAAACCCATAGAAATGAGGACCAGGAGAGAGACCACAGTGCTTGGCTCCATTAACTTCTGTATTTCGGAGGGGGTTCATCAACTTTGCGGTGAACCTGCGTAAATACTTATGGGTGGAAAAGGTACTTCATGGGAAAGGCAGTGAGTATTTCCAATAAAGGATTTTGGACAGTGTGGTTGAATACATCCTGAAATGAAAGTTTCATTTCTTAGACATTTGGATGTTCCTTTGTCTTGTTGTAGTGTTAGTGTGTCATCATAAAGACCTCTTAGTTTAGTAAACGCAATGACTTGGATCCCACTTTGTCCATAACACTCTTGATAGAAAGCTGAAATCGCTGGGGCCTCAAGCCTTCAAAATAAGTCCTTGCACAAAATTACAGTCAACAAGGGAAAGAAGGGAACATGACCATGATTCAAACAAGATTGCTCCCCCTCAGTGCATTGGCTGAGCATTCTCAGCTCTTCACACAAACAGTAATTCCAACAAAACCTCACACTGCAGAAGTTCACAGGGAGCCCCAGTAGACAGTAGGTCATTAGTGTATTACTGTCAGCATTACTACCATTTTGACTTCCCCTGAAACAGAAGATGTTGACTCGCTATATCACGGCTGTAGGGTGAGTAATGAGGTTGGCGAGACACACACAGTTTCTGTGTGCAGAGTGCAGCCTGTTCTACAGAGCTGGAACACACTGATGAACTTTCAGAATCACTCTTTCACAAACGAGCTGTGTTCAACGTCACAAACACCTGCTCCCCACAGAAGGGATTATTTTGACACCAAATTTCAAGCTTCAAAAGTCAGGATGCGTCTACACAAGCAGGTGCAGATGAATGCATTTGCTTTGAATATTCTCCAGTGCAGGTGGAAGAGAGGTACACCTGCCTGCACCCCATGGGGCTACATATTCTTAGATGTGTTCAAACCATTGCCTATCTCCTCTCCCCTCCAAAGAAGGCTGAGCAAACCACACAGTCAATGTTAGAGAGGTGGTTTGTTCACTTTATTTAATATTTACCCCTTTTTACCTCAAATTTAGCAAAATATAGATTTTTAAAATTTTATTTTTCCTAAAGCCTTCCCAAAACCAAAATTTGGATGAATTTTCATGCCTTGAAGCAAATATAGCTGCACGTTTGTTACTTATGCAAAAATGTGAAGTTGTCTGGCAATTATTTGGCTAACTTCACTTTTTTTTGTTACTGTACAACAGAGTAAATAGACAGCTGGTGCACTGTGGGGAATCTGTGGATGACAAAACTTCTGTGTAAGAAGGCTGATTCAGTGATATGATACTTCTAATCCTGATGGTGGCTGAAGCCCAGCAGCATGCTCAGCTAGAGTGGGAGCTTCCCATTAGTGGTGATCGAGCAGCCCTTCCTGGACTGGTTATTGTCCTGTATCACACGAATAACATAGCTGGGGGATCATGAAAGGGATTATTTGATTTCCTTGGTTAGATAAATTTGCAGGGAAATTATGGTCATTTTAAATGAGATGGGTATAAGGAGTGCAGTAACATATGCTATCTGGACTCATTCTATCTTTCAGGCAAATAAACTTCACATTAAAGCTTAGAAGGCAAGACAGCTCTATTAACAAACCCAAGTTCCCAAGAGGAAAGAGGAGGAAAGATGGATAAAGGCAAGAGAATGTTGTGTTTCAGACCAGTGCAACAGATTGTGCTTTCTAATAGCTTGCAGCAGGCTGTGTTTTGGGGTCTTTAGTTCAGATTACCCATAAGACTAAAAACATGACCTGCCTTAGACAGCAGACACAATGACAAGCAGTGAAAATCCCAAGGTCAAGGTGTGATTTGGCTCCTGTGTTGCTTTTGCTCCCTCATTTCTCCAAAACAAGGGCAGGGTACTGGTGTAATTCTTAGCAAACACCACTGTAACACAACTTGATGCATAAAAGACTGGGTTCTCCCACTATTCAGGTAGAGGCCTCCTTGGCTTTAAAAGTTCAGTTTTGAAATGAGAACATGGCTTAAATAAGAGAATCAGGATTTAATCCAGAGAAAATAGTTCCTTACCTTCTTACTGTTTCTGAACACCTAAAAGTAGACCAGGTCATGCAACCTCTCTCAGCAGGTCATCACTGTGGGGGGCCAGGCTGAAGTATTACTCAGTCTGAGGAAAACATGCAGAGTTTTCACTGCCTTTTTGAGTGCTGGAAAGTTTGGTACACTCTCAAATGGTCTAGAAAGTATAAAATCAGTCAAATTTTATTATGAAAAGGGTTATTAATTTAGCAGACTATGGTTGAAAACTTTCCAGACTAATGTGATATCTCCTCCTTGCCAAATTCATAAATGTGTAAGAGCAGTGACTTAGAAATGTATTAGTCTATTCGGCAAAAAGTGCAATCAGCTGTTCTTCCAATTAGTAAAGGTAGGGAAAACACAGAAACCTTGTGAGAAAGCACTGCTTAACAGAACTATGACCAGGGAAATGCTCATGTGTATGTGAAAGAAAGCTGAGAATCTGGAGCCAGAAACTGAAGGACAAATATGGGGCTATTACCAACTGTCCATCTGCATCTTCACACCACTTCTGGAATCACAGTAGAGCTCTTGGGAGGGAGTTAAACCTACGAACATGGCTACACGTTTTAAAGCTCAGCTGGCATTTTAGAGTATGTCTGCAAGTTTGCTTGCAAGCCAAACTCATAGATATTGGATGCTAAAGCCTGTCACATTAAATGTGTCTTTGGATGTTCTGTCCACAATATGACCTGAAGTGTTTTCTTCAAAGAAACTGATACATTTCAACTAGAGGCTGTGGCACTAAGTGCCATGCTTGATTGAATAACTTGTCTTCACTGTTAAAATGCAGAAAGAACTTAGACAAGCATTTAGAAGCTTTGTCATTAAACAGTTTTCTTGTCAATTGATCTATCTTGTAGCTGAAGACAACTACTAGATCTATCAACTGCTAGTGAAAAACTAGGATTGGGTCTTAATCAGTTAAGTGGGCAAGTACGGCTTGACATCTCCCTTCGGGATGCAGTTTATTCAGGGCCTGACTATTCAGCAGGATTATCAACTTCAAGCACTAGAAAGCTGACCTTAAACAAAGGTGAACTCACGTCTGCAACATGTCAATGGAACAGCAACGTGAGAAGCAGCATCACAAACTCACCTCGCTCTGCTCCCTGCTGAGGACTCTAAGGCTTTCTCTTTTTTTAATTCCTTCTTTTACCCCTAGAGAGTCTCACACAGCTTTTAAGTGACTTAATTGTTTCCGAAGCCTCAGTCTTTTATCTTTCTGCTGATTTTTTTATTGTCACGCATTTCGTGACTTGTGCTGTTCAGCTCAAGCGCCCCGTAGCTCTTACTGCTCCCCGGGTGCCGTGCCTTGAACAAGCAGCAGCACGTGTGGTTGTTGGGGGTGCACTGAGATGGAGTTGGACACTGACAGCTCACTGAGTTGAAATGACCCTTGTTAGTGATAAATGACAAAAAATGCCTGTGCACACAGTGGAAGGTGAAGGCCTGCTTGCTTACAGCTGTGCCACACAGGGGCAGCTCCTCCAGCCAATACATCTGCCAGTCCCACTCCTGATATGTGTTTTAAACGTTCACTGCATACTGTTTTTTCCAAAGCCCCAAGATGTTACAGGTGTCCTAGGGCAAGCCTGGCGTGTCTGTCACAGACATGTCCCTGCTGCTGAAGCACCCTGATCCTTGGGAAGCTGTTTTCATTTCCTTCAGCTTTAGAATAATTTCTTACAGTGGTTGCTGCTTTCAGTGCTGCTCACAACCCTCCTCAGCAAAGCCTCATGTCTTTGGAAGGAGGCTAATATCTTTCACTCATTTTACATATAAAATTCCCATTTCTCTGTCTCTTCACTATTACGTACCAAAAACTAAGTTTCTTCATGGAATTAGCTTGTGTAGGTGTGTGCAGAACATGCTCAGAAAAAGCCAAGCACTGAGCAGGACTCTTTCATGCACAATTTTTTTTGTGGTGATGTTTCCAACCCTGTCACTTTGCAGAACTTGCCAAATCTATTTTGCTTCTACTGCATGAAAGTAGAGTAAGTCTCTCCTCCTCCCTGAGCTAGGAACCAAATGCTCTTTATACACCACAAGACTATTAATCTTATAAGTAAGGTGGCAAGCAATCAGATACTGTACTTCAGGTAATCAGCCACTGCATGGGAACATAGCAAAAATTAAAATGTTCCCACTTTTTCAAAGCTGAGAATTAATGTAGAAACTCAGATGAAGATTTATATTTAGAGATGTTAAAGATTGATAAATTGGATTTGTCACCCTCATAATTTCAGTTTCAAATTAGTAGAGGTGAATCACCTAAGTAGTTATTTCTATCACACAAAGTGAATTCAAATCACACAGTTCACATGTCCAGTTTTATTTTTCTTACATTCTGCACTGATTCATTCTTCATAATGATAAAAGTTGCAGAAATTAGTGTTCACAGTAGGTGTGCTCCAGTAAATTTGAAATTTTGATGCCCATAAATATAAGCAGATTATTTGGAAAAACAAATCATCTGTGTCCTAAATTAAAATTAGATTAGTGACAAAAATTCAGTTGCCTCTTGCCGAATGCTGTCATCACTGATACCAAGGGGTGTGCCTGGCCACTAATTACAACACCGTGTGAGGCTGAGAAATACACTGGCCACTATGTGGAGGCTGCCCACTGTTGGTTGTCCCGTTGCATTTATAGAGACCAATGACAATAAACTGAGTAGAAATGCAGGGCACTTTACTGCAATCATCCCTTTAATTAATAGTAACAGAATTGCAATGAATCGCCTTTTGGCCAGGGTGGCAACATTTGATGTGGATTTTTCCTTTTGCCCAACAAAGGGTGTCCATATTCCAGCAGTGGGGCTCCCTCAGCTGTATCTGGAACTGAGCAGCAGCTGCCAGGTGGCTCCTCGCAAGTGAGAGGGTGGTGCCCTCCCACACCCTGTGCCTGGGGTGCTGCTGGCGGGGGGATCCTTCTCAACTCCCAGGCCTGGATAGAAAGCTTTTCTGTGCCTCTGCCAAGGACTGTGCTTCTCAGAAAACCTTTGTCTTTAGGCTTCTCATCTTTCCTGAGGGTAGGATTTATGTATCATAGAATCATCTTATAGAAATATAGACTTCCCTGGCTTGGAAGGGACCTCCAAAGGTCATCTAGTCTAAGTCCCGTGCAGTGAGCAGGGACATCCTCAATTAGATGAGATTGCTCAGAGCCTCATCAAGACTAACTTTGAAAGTCTATCTTGAGTATATATCTATGTATATATATATATATAAATACATATAG